>CATIWJ010219794.1:0-28147 GCA_949640765.1 Croton laevigatus | reverse complement strand
GGGGAGTGGGATGGGGCTCAGAAGGTAAGGAAATTAATGGATGATTATGATGTGAAGAAAGATGCTGGTTGTAGCTTGATTGAAGCAGATGAAAGAGCTCTTATGCAATTTTTGTTTGATTCACAGCACAATTTAAATTGGAGAAATCAAACATCATGAACTGCAAGTTAGTAAGTGCTTTCGTGCCTGTGTCATTTGTTAATGGAAGATAAGTGAACACTAGACCTTGGTACGTGAAAACATGATCAATTAATTGGTATTTCAGCAAAATCAGATGTGATGAGTTTCCAATGTATATTAATGGAAATCTGCATTTGTTCCAACCCATATGTTGGGTAACTTATTATTTATTCTATTTTCTTTTATATTCCAACATTTTTTCACTATATTGGTCAAGAAATAATTAAATTGTTAACCAGTTTTTCGTTTTCTTTTCCAACATTTATGTACTATTTGTTGGGTAACCCCTCTCATTTTCTTTCCTCAAAGCATCAACTAATTGATTGTTCTCTCTCGTTCACCGTTGGTTTTCCTTTCAGAACCAGACTGATGCTGATTCGTTGCCAGAAAACTCGACGAAGCTTTGTTCATCCTCGTCGGCGGCCTAGTACTACGGCTTATCTCTGTCAGGATCTCCTTCTTTTCTTCAGATTTCTTCATATTAATCACAAGGTATGAGCCCTAATCCTCTTTTTGAATTACTAACTATCTAGTTTGGTCGTTTCTTTTGCTGTAATATTTCTGTTTTGGGTTATGTAATGGAGCAGACTTCCTCTTTGAATATAGTTGAGATGCAATATTTTATGTCAATGATGTGTTGTAATTTACGTAATCAATGTGGGAATGGGCCACTGCGGTTTACTTCTTTTTCATTTATACTGTTTTCAAGGCTGCTTAATATGAAATTGCAGTTTAATTGGCCATTTTAGGTTTGTGATGAAATTCCAGGATTATTTGTGAAGTTTGAGTAGGAAGTGAGCCTGTGGATTTTGAGGTAGTATGTGAACATAGAGAACTATCATTACTGCAGAACCTGCAGATTTCTTAAAGATTTGAAAAACCAATTCAGCAAATATACACTGATTTTCTGCGTTAGATCTGAAAACTAACCAATAAATATAGTTTCTCTAAGCAAATTGGTTATCAAATTAATGAAATTTATGCTCTGCCCAGTAACCCAATAAATTTTGTGTATGGGATCTCAATTCTCAAGGATTTTGTAAAAAATAAATGGTCTTTGAAGCACCACATCTTCTTAGGCTTGCAGTCTAAGTATCCCAAATGAATGGTCCAATTGCTTGTGATTCCAAATTCATGATTTATGGAGCTTTCTTTCTTTGTTTGTAGCTTAAGTATGTACTGTAGAAAATATTTATTAATAAAGCTGGATCCTTTAAAGAAGTATATGAACATGAAAATCTAGAAGCCAAAGGATAGGTTTGATCTATGGACTAATTGTATAGACAGATACAAGCCCACCTCTTGCTCTCTCACTTGCTTAGCCTACCATTAAGTGGGGATGTAAAAGCAAATAAAATAGTATTATATATTGAACTCATTGGCTCACCTCTTCAGAACTTCCAAGAGAAGAAGCACCCACCATATTTACATAAGCGTTTGATGCATTTCGAGAGGTTACCTGCATTTTAACACATATTATTACTATTGAATCAAATTTGCAGTTGGGAGTACATGATTAAAACTAAGAATTGCATAGAGTTACCTTATCATATCTTTTCATGATCTTGGAGAATGCTAATTGAGAATCTTTTGAGGAACAATTTTGTATTGATTAAACATTTGGTTTTTTACATAAGAGGACTGCATTTTTTGCAGGTGAGAGCTTCTGGATTTTGCTGAGCTCAAGCAAAGCTCTATATCTTTTGTTGACATTGAGAAATCAGAGACTGTTGCATCTTGTAGGTCGAGAGCAAGAACAAGAGCTGCCAGGGTAAATTTTTTTTCGGCTGCATAGTTGTTTGGTATCATGGTGTTATTAGTTTTTTTTTTTTTTGGTCAAATAATATGTTACTAAAATGGAATTTTCTTTGTTACTATCCCTCTTAAATTAGGAAACAAGTTGCCACAAGATAAAGAAACCACAAAAAGTGGTCTTTTCCTGTTTCTTGGCATGTTCTCCAATATACAACATTTAACCATAAAAAATGGCTCTTATTTGGCTTGTGGGATTCAATTATACTGCTGTCTAATCTGCCAAAAATGATTTATAATGTGCGGGTAGGATTTATTTCAGCATTTTATTATGTTTGGATATGTACCTTTAACCAACATAAATTACTTTCCTTGATTTGAACATTAGAATAGACTTGAGTTTTGTGAAAAAGAGGTAGAATGGAACTCGCTGGGAGTACTATGAAAGTTAGCTTCTTATTTAAGAAACAATCACTTGAAAAATTATGGATTACCAATTAAATTATTTAAGAATGTGGATAACTTATAATTAGTATCATCATTTCTCTTAAACCAGTATATTAATTATTGCATATATGGGTAACATTATTTTTCACTTGTTATTTTACCAAATGCATATTAGATAATACTAATATCTCTTGATACTCTATAAGCAGCTGCACCACCGGCAACTCTTGCTCTGCACATCCACCAGCAGCTCTTGCCCTGCACCTCCTCCAGCAGCTCCATAAACCTCATATGATGGGTTTAATTAAATGTGTAAAATTTCTAAATCAGACAACTTCGGAAGTATTTTGTTTATATACCTTATTTTCTTTTATGTTGAAAATAATGCATGAAAACCTTAGATTTTGGTTTTTATAGAAAATACTTGTAATATTATTGTATTATCAAATCGTAATATTATCTGATAAAAAAAAACCATTTATTTATGAATACGAAGTCATCACATAATTCAATGAAATATTTTGATTAGCAAATCATAAATAAAACAAATTATGATGGAAAATAAAATTTAGAATGTGAAAGTTCATTTTCATGACAGCAAAATTTATTAGTATAAATATTTTGGGAAAAAATTAAATTAAATTAATAACAAATTATTCCAAAATATATACTAGATTCATAGACATGGCCTCCATTTTTTTTTTTTTTTTTTCACAAAGTAATGGTCATGTTATATTCATATCAAAATCCTTACATCAAGAACAAAAATTTGGACAATTGGTATCCCAAAAAACAAAATCGGCATCCGATTCGCTGATTGTTTAACATCAAAAAACAGTCATTAAGCTTTGAATATGAAGAACAAAACTCCCAAAATTGGCTTTCGTCATAATTATGGATGGATGTTTAGGAGGGCAGACGTCTCTTTCACCAGCAAAGGTGATATTTACATGTAGAGTTTGTTAGGTTTAATTACCTTACACCTATTAATTTTCCATTATTCTATAACACCATTGACGCTAATGTCATATTTTGATTCTCATTTTCATTAATAATTTTTCCAATTCTTTTCATTTTTCTTTTTTGAACATTTAAAAAAAAAAACAGGAATTAGGAATTTTTTTTTTTTTTATATCAAGAATTTCAGTCATAGAATAATAAAAAAATAATAATTTTAATTTGTTAAAGATTTAATAGATTAAATTTGCATTCCGCAACAGTGTTGTTTTGCACTAATTTTTAGCGTTTCAAAAATTTTTATAATAATTGATAAAATAATTTTAAACTATTTAAAAATCGGCAAATTTTTTTAAATATAATTTAGTATTTTAATCGGTCAAAATGTTGAAATTTTTTTTATTTTTATATAATGGTCAAATAATTTTTAACTGTTAAAGTAATATTTTATAAAAAGTTATTTTTTTTAATTTTTTCAATGTTTTAGAATAATAGTTTTTTTTTATATTCAAAGAGTTAAACGTTATTAATTTCATTTTTTGGTTTTTTTTAATTAACTTAAAATTTTTGAACTCTAGTAGAACTTCTATTTCTATATAGTTTGTTAGACAATTCTTACGTTAAAGTAATTACATGATAAGTTACTTATTAAATTATAAACCCAGAAAGAAAATAAATAGAAAATGAAAGATGTTGCGTTAATGATATTTTTTTTTTTTGTTAAATGAACCTTTATTAATAAATAGTTACCACGTAATCATTCAAACCTTCTAATTTAGTTGAATATCATCTCCAATCGGCGTTAGTATTAGAGATGCTTTTAGTAACATTTTATAAAAAGAATAACCTCATTAATTTTTAACTTTTAATTTTTTATAAACAGTTACAATCGTTACTCAAACAACTAATTTTGTCGAGCACATCCTAAAATAAATATACACCATACAAACCGAATACTGTCGAACTCAAGTTCAGCTTGTTTAATTTTTGAACCAATTTCAAATGAACTTTTATCAAGTCAAATTTTAAGTAACTCATAAGTGACTAATTTTTTTTATTAGTATAAATGTGAGAAAGAAAGAGATTGAGAATATTTAAAGATAAATTAGTCAATATATTATAACGAATATGAAATTCTCCATAAAACAATGTTGTAACATATGTTTTGAGTAAAAGGAAATATGTTAACTCATTTAGTTATCAAACCAACTATTTTAACTTTGAAAAGAATATTAATCGTGTTGAGCTCTAAGTGGTTGAGTTAATTGGAGCCCTACATTTCACATCTCATAAAGATTGCAAAACCCACCATGCTAACATAGTTACATGCTTGAAACAAGGATAAAAAAAATATCAGAATTATTTTTTTTTTTTTTGGGAAAAATTGACTAAAGGCAGGACAACCCCTTACAAATTAAATAGTGAATAAAATAAAATATTTTAAGAAAATAAAGTCAACATATCATCCAAAGACAAGTTTAAAGACTTTTTATTGAGCTAATTAGTTGCAGTCTAATTGATTTTCTCTCTTATTTCAGTCACTGATTTAATGTATGTTTTTAAGAGCCGATGTGCCTTTTGTTGTACTAGAAAACAAATGGTTAAATGATATTATGATTATTCATGTTGAGAATGATTTTTTTATAAGTGTTGATGAGAAATCGATTATACGACGATTTCAAAATATGAAAAATCGTCGAGTTGCATTGTAATTGTGAATATTCAAAATCTATTAATTTTTTTAGTCATTATATTAATTTAATTTCGCCCATCCTGTATATATTTTATGGGTCTGTCACTGTTTTTATGAATTAAAAAATATATACTTTTGGCTGAAATAAAATCCATTTTAAAAAAATATATATTTAAAATGAAAAATTATAGTATAAATAAACTTCAGAAATGGTAGTTAAATAAATTAGTAGAAAATATCTAATCAGGGGACAACTAGTTGAAGTATGAAAAAAGAAAATAAAAAGAGAGAAAAGGGATAAAATAGTAAATAGAGATAAGAAAAGGACATATTAAATAACCACCATCGTGCTTTTGCAGTTGAAACTGTCATCTCTTTTAAAAGCCAAAATCTATTTGGCATTAAAAAAAAAAAACAAAGAAAATAAATGGTCCCACCAAACAACACAACCCACTCAGCTCATCGCCTCCTTCTCCTCCTCCTCCGTCTCTCCTCCCTAAAGAGAGAATTTTCATCTTTCTTTCTTTCTAAATGCTTTCTCTTTATTAACCAGTGATCTGATTCCTATTCCTTTTTCTTTTTCCCTTGTTTTTATACCTTCTTTTGACTTAAATTCTCTTTCTTTCTTTCTATACATATTATTATCATTTGCATTTCCTTCTTATTGAATCGTAAAGAAAGGAAAAAGCTTTACCAGATTGTTATATGTTTCTGGGTTGTTCTTGGTACTTTCTCTATCTTTTTCTTGCATTCTCTTTTTGGATTCGAGATTTTTCTATTTTTGTTTTTATGTATGTGTTTTTTCCTTTTTTACTTTACCTCTGTATGGAGTAGAAGTAGAATTTTGATCTGATTAAATGTCATTTTGTATGGTATTAGAATTCTTCATGTCATGCCGAGGAAGGCAGCTTAAGATTCCCTTTTGATTATCACGAGGTTCATGGGTTAATATTTTTTTATTTATTTTCCTAGTTTTCGAACTTGTTTATCCTTTTTAGATTTTATATATTCAACGCAAAATATGCGACCTTTCTGAAAATCTCTCTTCGCACTGTAGTTTTTTATTTATTATATGAGTGATGATATTACTATATTATTTTTGTTTATTAATAAAAAAAATTGATATTTTCTTGTATATTAGCTTCTTGTGAATATGATTTCGGAAAGATTTTGGCGTTGTAAACAGAAGGACGTCAATTTTGGTTCTAAATGAAAAAGGAAATTTTAAATTTGCTCTGGGTAAGCAGAGACCATTTTCATTCATTTCCAATATGATTTTTTTCAACCTAAAAACCTTTTTAGGAATATGGGTCCATTACTCCATTGGTCCCTCTCTGTACCTTCTTGCTTTACGCAATCAAGATTATTTATTGGGTGTTGAAACTAAAATAGCATAGCTGCATTTCCACATTGTGCATAATACATTCTCCTTTTACTGAGTTTTTGTTGCGGGCTTTTCTTTAATTTTCTTTTTCTGCTCCAGCCTAGAGAAGAAGAAACATAACATGTTTGAATCGACTTCAGCAAATCTGAGCTTTGTCTTCTAGTGTATGCTGTACTGTGATCAAAGGAGTTGTCAGAAATGGCAGAGACTTGCTTAAAATAGAACCAAGTCATGCCTTTTCTTGCATTGCTCTGGTGCAATAAGAACAGGTAACTGATTGCTTTATATAATTGCTTGGGTTTTTAGTTAGCACCAAAGATTTAATTTGTAGAAGGCAGCTTGTTGAGGAAATGCAAGGAAGATGAGATTTTATTTTTTTGGCGATTAAAGCCTTGAGTTTGCTTTTGCTTTTCAAATTGAATTTTATGTTTAAATAGCTTCTATGGTTTTCCTTTTTCATGTTTTTCTTGATTAATCGAGTACTTACATTTCAGGGTCTGTACTCTGTACTATCCATTGTTGGTTGATTGCTGTTTTATGCTAATATATTCAAGCTGTAATTTGTTTGAATTTGTACTTAGCTTTTGGAACTTTATTGTTGTTAAACAATGTAATTTGCATTTTTTAAAGGCCTCCCTACTTAGTTCATTACCGGTTTCCTTTGTGTCACTGATGTTTCCTATTTTATACTAATCAGCAATTGTAGAAGCTGTTCATCAATGGATGGTCAACTACTGGGGAAGATCCTTGTGAAACTTATGGAGTTGGGGATACAAGATGAAATCTAAGCTGCAGTGGTTCAATTCTTGCTAGGAGAAAATGATGATGAAAGGAGAATTTGATCTAAATCCAGTTCAGATATACACTGATTCACTCAAAGAAGTTTTGAAGCAGACAATGATCAACCAGGATGTTGCATTCAGAAATCAGGTATGACCTTGCTTTCAATATGTGTTTAGCTGAAATTTCTTGAGACCAAAGAACGACTGTATCCTGGATGATACAATTGTCAATAATGAACTGATTAAAGACCTTAGTTATAGCACTCATTATGTCATTACTGATATTTACTTAGGTCCATGAACTCCATCGGCTCTACAGAGTCCAAGAATCAATAATGCAGGATTTTGGTTGGAAAGAGAATGGATACGGTTCATGGGATCCGAAAGCTCAATTGTCTGTACTTCCTCCTAGCAAACATACAAGATATGAACCACCGGCAAAACAAACTAGATCCTTGACTGCGGAGGTAAGTGAAGCATGTATTCTGAGAATGATATTGCATGTCACCCTTTGTTGTCTGGTGGGGTGGGTTAATTGAGTGCTATATACTATTTCTTTTATCAGGTCAACTTTGGGGCTTTTGTCTGAACTCGTTGTAGATGTACCATGTGAAAACCAAATCTAAATAATCCTATAAAAGTTGGAAATAAAAATGATAGAAACTTGATTAGAATTTTGATTTCAAAGCGTCTCGTTTGTGTCTTTAAGAAAGCAAGCAGCTTCATATGGTCAAAGAACAGATGGACATGATTTATTGTATCCTCCATTAATAACTTAGTTGCGTAGATAATGATATGCACTCTTTGTAGTTTTAATGGACTAATTTTGCATTTTAGGTGGGTTTAACTCCTTTCTTGAGCCAAGAGGCATTCAAGGATTGCAAAAATTATAAACTTCAGCCTAGGCCTGTTGATCTTCTTCTATCTGCAGATGAATTTATTAACAATGTTGAGATGGTTATGCCAATGAAAGGGAATTCAGAAAATTCTTTGGATGGTCCTGTGGAATTTAAGCTTCCAATTTCTTGTGGGAACTCTACAAACGCAGAGGAACTAAAGCTTTCCCTTTGCATTGGAGAGGATAATCGAAAGGTGGGACATGCAATGAGAACACATTTCACAAAGAAATCTTTCTCCTTCTCTGGAAATGTGATTGATTTGGAAGATTCAGAAGAAAGGATGCTAGACGAGCGTGCAAAATGGCCAGGATCTCTTGACCCGGCTTGTGCAGAAGTTAATTCCATAGGAAAGCATGTGTCACAAACTTCTGACTTCCCTGGTCCAGTCATTTCAATCCATGCGAAGAAGGAACTTTCTCATGAGATTGCAGAAAGTAGCTCATTTCATGAATATAGTGAATCTTTTCATGAGCAGACCTTTTCAAATGAAGGTATCTTTCAATCATATATCCAAAAATAGTTACGGTTTGTGGGCATGAATTTATGATTTTGGATTCTCGTCTTGAGCGATTAACCATATCCTTAGTTAATGAGTTAGCTCTTCTTCCATTTGGTTTCTTATACAGGTATTAAAGAGTGTCATGTTGATGTCCCATCTGACGATCATTTCGCTAAAACACAACAGTTCGCTTCTCATCAGGGAGGACAGTTTGATCTTAACAAAGTTCTTCCTGATGACAACTCTTGTTGCACGGATGATCTTATGCTTGTTTGTCCGTCTACAGCAAGTTCAAAAGGCAGTTCTAATGGACTTACAGGCAGCATGCAGGTTGGAGCTTGTCCAACAACATTTGGGGGCCGAAATGCTAATGAGTGCTCAAATGAATCTGAAATGCTCAAACAAGATAAGATCATAAATCTTGCTCTTGCGAGTTCCAACCAAAAAAATAAGATCACAGACTTGTGTGCCAAAATTACTGGAGTAGACATTTCTGAAGATATTGGTTGCTTGAAGACTAATAATGTTGAACTGGAGTCAAAACTTGTTAGAGAGGTGAGTTGTGAGAAAAGTGAGGTAGACAATGCTCCTTTTTCGAGCACTGAGCAAAGTCAAAATACATTTCAAGATGGTCATGGCAGTAAATCTCCTGCTTCATGCAAATCATATTGCATATCTGATAATTATTCTAGCAGTGTGAAGACGAAGTGTTCTGGTATTACATCGGGTGTGTCCAAAACCCACTTAGGATCTCAGGTTGGTAGATTGCTAACAGTTGAGCATGACCAAAAAACTTCTGACAGCAATGGCATTGAGAGTAGCGGCTGCTTTATCAAGGAAGAAGAATCGGCTAAAGAAGATGTTTTGATCCAAGAAGCAGCCGAGTTGCTCCTCCAGATAGCTGCGGAGCATTCATCTTGTGATCAAGAGTCTTATGCAAAAGTGGAATGCAAGGAGACCAAAAGTAAGAAGAGAGAACGACCACAATGTTCTTGTGATTCTTACGAGTTAATGACTTTAAACCTAACAGAAAGCAAGCTGGATGATAATTCTGTGTCATCGAAACCATTCGAAGTGAATGAGGCGGAGATGAAGGATTTAGGAGGGAAGTTCAGAAGGGGACGGCGAATGAAAGATTTCCAAAAGGAAATACTTCCGAGTCTTGCATCCCTTTCTAGACACGAAATTCTTGAAGATATAAACATTATGGAGGGAGTTCTAAGATCCCGGGAGTACCGAAAAATGAGAGCCAAGATGGTTGCTCATGATGAGAACTGGGCAGCACCAGTCAGAAGTAGACGATCAAGACATAGTTATGCTGGAAGAAGAAATTTTTAATGAAAAAAATGTTTCATTAGAAGTTGAGAATGGTATTATTAATATAACTAAACATCAAGAAACCATTCTGATTCTAAATACTGTCATTGCAATTATTGTTTTGTTCCAACATTTGGAAATTAGATTCAATCACTAGAAAGATCAATTCCTGTTTTCTTTCTCACAAAGAGCAGTCTTTCTTGGCCCCTTTCATGGCACCCGTGGGGAGAAATAGTATTTTCTCTTCTTGAAAATTCAACTAAAAATCTTCCCTTTATAACGTATTGGTGCTGCTTTGTTGTTATCATTTCCATGGATCCAATTTCCAATTGTTTGGTGAATTTTTTGAATTATTTATATTTCAAAATTCTAGTTGAGATTCAAGTTTGATGTTAATAGTTTGATGAGTTGGGTTAGATAGATTAAACTAAGTTTAGGTTTAGTAGTTTAATAATATATAAATAATATTTTAATCTACCAAATCTAATCCATCAAACTATCAACACCAAACTTGAATCTACTCAACTTTAAAGAAGTGTAAAGAATTCAAAAAAATTGGATGTAGTAAATAATTGTGCAAATTTTTGGAAGAGGATTTATAAAATTGCCCACTTACATTTGAGAGAAGGCACAAAAACCAGTGGTTTGACAGTTGAGAATAAAATAGCCATAATATTATAAACACATAAATCAAGGTCTGTTGGAGGTTCCATTTGCAAGTCTATAATGAGCTCACATGCCAAATCTCATTTTCAACCTTCAACCTTGCCTCCATAGAGTTATAACAAATTAATTTTCATAAAATATGATATTGATTTGTTTCACAAACAAATTTCAATTTCATGAAGTAAAATTTTCGCCAATAGTGAAAAATAACAATTAAATTGCAGTAATTGCTATTTTTTTTTATTTGGCACAAGTTTTTTTTTTTCCTTTCTTGGCTCCGAGGGAAATTATAGTGTTTATTTACTAAATTTCATGTCATAATTTAAAATTTTTCTTGCTGGTAACTGACTTTTTTTTTTAAAGGTAATTAAAAACAAAAGTTTATGATATACGAAGAGTTTATTGATTCATAGACTCTCTCTTTTTTTTTTTTAACAATTCATAGACTCTCTATTCAAGAATAAATGTTCCACTCGTATTTATTCTTTCTTTAAGTATAAATATTTTTAGGGAACTTAAAAAATTATTAGTTTATAGATTATAGTAAATATTGGATTACTTAACTACATTATTCTTACTATTTACATTTTTCAACATTTTTTTTAAAACAAATTATAAGGATAGAAATGAAGAATATTAATTAATTTACTAATATATTTAACAATGACTGAACTAAATTACATTCGATCAATTTTTCATAAAAACCTTGTTACCAAAATTTTTAAAAAAAGGACATAAATTCGATCAGTTTGGTAAAAATCGGTTAATTGCCAAAAACACTGAGAATTTTACAGGGAACTTGATGAAAAAAATATCCAGCCGATTACTAATTGGAATCGAAACCACTAAATGGATCAATTACTGACCTTGGAATTTTTGTTACCGAACCAAATTGAATCGGTTTGTTTGGTTTCTTGATAAAACCCAAAACTTACCCTATTTATAAATACTCAAAAACTAATTGTGACATTTTTTTTTAATATAAAGAAGCCACTAACAAACTGAATGATATAGTGAGCTTCACAGTATGGGGTAACCCTCCTCTATGTACCAAATAGATTCTGATAATGTAGTTGGTAAGAATCAAACTCGAGACCTATACATTCTACAATTTTCATGATACGTAATAAAATGACTAACATGTCACATCTTAATTGGCAATGTGACACTTATATGTGTACGAAAAAGAATATTATATGAACTGAAAAGGAAATTGTTTAGATGTGCAAGATGATGACAGGTTTGATAGGGAGAGGAAAAATAAAGAGCACAAATGCTAGAGGACTCTGGATTCAGAATTTCAAGACCTCCATTTTTATTTTTTATTTTTTTTTAAATCTAACGTAAGATCATCTGTACTGAATGTCGAGATCAATCCTAATGTATCACAGTTTGTATAATTTGACCATATATTATAAATTTAACATAAAATAATTTGTATCATTAAATTTACAGTCACATAAAATTTATAATACAGAGTCTATTTCTATAAATTGTGATCTACTAAAATTGATCTCGGAACTCAAATAATTTACAGTGTGATTTAAAAAAAAATTGAAAAAATAAACGGAAAAAGGGCATGTCTCGAATTTCTCTAGACCTGTAGCCTTACTCTTGAGAGAGAAGCAATAAAAAGAAGAGTAGAGGCAAAGCCACAAAAGCCAACCTTTGGGAACAAGCATGCTTCAATTATTAATACTAAAAGGTCCAACTTCTTGAGTGTAAGAAATTGCTTCAAATCCAGCAATAACTTTTTTCATTGCCAAATCCCTCTTCCACCTATTCTAATCTTTCATTCTTTTTATTAATATTTTATACACTTGCATCATTTCCCTATCTAAATATCTAGAATAGAAGTGAAACATTTTTTTTTTTTTTTGGTTCTTTTAAAAACAAAAAATACTTAAGTTGTCTTGCCTCTAATACTATCTTAATTAGGTGGAGGTAGCCATGAAAGAAGCTTCAATCAATGAGGCTGCACAAACTAGTTTCAGACAAGCTCATCATCTTTTCAGTTGTATTTCTGATCATAAAAACCAAAAAAGAAGCATTCAAGAAGTTAGTTGTATTGCTCAATGTGCTATCCAAGAATTCAACACTCTCCTCACTCTTCTTAATGAATCAACAGGGTTAGATCCTAAAAGAATCAGGAAAGGTCCTTTGCCATTTCACTATAATCGTAGCATAAACCCACTATTGTTCTTGGATAATAATAGTCTTGGTCAACTACCCAATAAAGTCAAATCCTTAAATATCCCTCCTCGCAGTCTCCACCATAAATATCAATCATCAGCCAAAGCCAACCCATTGTTGATGGTTCCTGCAAATAGTTTCAAGAAGAGGGGTGTAATTAGGCCCAAAACCACATCTTTTTTAAGCTTGGAACATGGAAGTAGCATGAACTGTGTCAAGAGTGCTGAAACTAATAAGTGCCAAGCCTCAGCTGGTGGCTGTCACTGTTCTAAACAAAGGTAAAGTATTACTAATTATTAGTAATCTGGCTTGAATTGCAAACATGTTGTTGAGAAGATGGAGTTTTTGATGTTTGTCAATTTATTTTGTAAATATATATACAGGAAATTGAAAATCAAGAAAATAATTCAAGTACCAGCTTTAAGTGAGAAATTAGCTGATATACCACCAGATGATTACACTTGGAGAAAATATGGACAGAAGCCCATAAAAGGGTCTCCTTATCCCAGGTATATTTCATTTCATATTGATGATCCACGGTTAGTTAATTGTTATTTTTGATATCAAATATTAAAATGTTTTCATTAATGCATGTGAAAGGAGCTATTACAAATGTAGCAGCATGAAGGGATGCCCTGCAAGAAAGCATGTAGAAAGATGTTTACAGGATCCTAAAATGTTACTTGTAACCTATGAAGGAAACCATACACATACTCACTCCCAACTTACACTTACCTCACCTACCCTCATCATTCAGGTTTAAACCCTTTAGCTTATTCCATTTATATAAAAATATCAATAACCTTTTTGGTTGCATGTATTTATAATAACTTCAATTATTTAGTAGAATTTGCATGCAACTGTGTATTGTTTTTCTAATACTGCAATCATGAATTCTAATAATATGATATGCTGTTTTTTAATTTTGATGTGGATAGGGAGGGTTATAAATAATAGATCGGAGCTCGGTTTGCGAAAAGCTCATTCGAGATCATTCATTCAGCTAAATGAACCGAGTCCGAGCTCGTTTAATAAATGTGCCAAGCTTAAACTCTGATTCTGAGTTTGAGAACTGTTTGATAAACAATATCGGTAAAGTGTTCACAATCTGATTCATTTGTAATATTCATGAACTGAAAAGTATTTTACTAATGTATACAAAACGACATCCTTAGCAAAAGGACTTAACAAGCTTACGAGTCGAGTTTCAAATGAGCCTTCAAGCTAAGTTCCAACGAGTTGAGCTAAAAAACCCCTAAATGAGCCGAGCTTAACTGGGCACTATTTTGCTCAGCCTGGCTCATATATAGCTATTTGGTCTATAAAAAGTTAGTACTAACCACTCAGTTTGACTAGTTTATTTGCTTATAAATCTTGGCAGTACAGAGTGAGTGTGGGTTTACAGGATCATTTTATCATCTTCCACTATTATTGGAACATGTTTTCTGTGGATGAGATCTGAAATTGATATATAGATATCATAGTGTTTGTATATAATTGCAAAATCTCATCCTTTAGGCCCAACCCAAAAATAATTCACATATCCATCTTGATATTTTGTTTATATTCTATATCTTTTGGGCTCATGGATTCACTACTGGGATTGGATCCACATTAAAGAGTAATTGAGATTTCTTTTTCCACTAAAATAAAATAAAATTTGCAAGTGTTCTATGGATTGCCATTGCAGCAAGTTCCCTTGTGATTACAAGTTCATTGGATACTTTTAAAGAATGTATTATTTAAATATTTACTCATATTATTGTTTTAAGATCCTACTATCATTATGGTCTAACAATTAAAAAAATATTTTAGTTTCAAGTGTTAATTGAACATTTATGATATAATCAAAATTGATGGGTTTATATAAAAGGTGTTCTCTAGAGCTAAGCACATCATGTTTTTTTTTCTCAACCACTAGCTACTGATGCTTTGGTTTCTAGACCCAAAACAAATGTATATTAATTTTGTGCGTAGGGCAACATTCGACGAATGTTTTTGTCTCAATGTTTGATCAAAATTACATTTTTTTTTGAAGCAATCCCTGGTGAGTGGCCTAGTCAATGCGTAAAACAAGTAAAATATAAAATGAAAATGGCAACATAAGTCCATTAGATATAGAAGTCCTGCTTGACAATCATAACTCCATAGACAGATTTAAAAAATTAAAATTATGGCCCATAATCTCTGCCATAATGTTCAATATGTTTCATCATTTATCAGTAAACTTTTTTTATTTTAAAACTAAATTAATTAGTATGTCTCCCAATCATTTTTGTTTTAGAAATAAAGTAGCTTTGCACTTGCCCATAGTTAATTAATTGATTATAACTTTTTTTATTAACCAGGAGTTGTCCTGAATGGGTCGTAATAATGAGCGGTACCTTTAAGCCATAGTCACATCCAAATTATCTTCGTTCGATCCGGATTGGTCTTTTTCGGGAGGCAAAGCTGTAGCCCTAAGTTTTAAATTGCTGCTTATATGAGAAAGTTTGAACTCGCAACCTCACTTAAATCAGAAAAATTCTTTACTAACTCAATTTCGCGTTATTTAATAATAATTCAAGTCACTTGCTCTTGGAAGATGAATTAATTAACTTATTATTATAACTTTCATTACTTACCTATAATTTGATAATATGACAAAACGGACAACTACTATTTTTAATAGCCTCTCATAAAATATGATTTGCTTGTTCATTTTCAAATGATTATTAGATTACTGAAATCACGGCTCATTTAAAAATAATGGAAATCAATTAACTCTATTATGTCCACTTCATATATATTATATATTATTATTTGTAATGCTTATTACCAATATATTGACTTCCTTAATTAAACCACTTATTCAGTCATTGTGTTTAGCTAATTATTTTCCCAAGTAAACAATGACTTTGAATTGATGACTCTAATTGCATAATCGTATGTACATATTGAAACACATAAGGATCGAATTGGTTAAAAAGTAAAAACAAGAGCAGGGTAAAAACCTTAACAAAGTGAAATTACTTTGTGTCGGAAACAGGGTTTTCAGCCAATTAGAAATTGACAACAAACCTTATCTTTCTGAGCTAAATGTACAAAATCTGAGCATGGAAATTGAAATGTGATTCATCAATATTTCAAGTTCAAAGAAAACCTAACACCCACCAATCATTTTGATTACCATATTATTATAATTATGGAGCAATTTTCTTTGGAAAAAATAAATATGAATATGTGAAGGACTCTAATCATTTCAGACTGTCTTCCAATTTCGTTTTGTGACAAATACTTTTGAGAATGGGAAAAGTATTAATGATTCAATGACATAAGTCTAATTAATGGGAAAACAAGAACACTTTAACTTTTAAACTTTAGATATAGTCATCAATCATTCATATTTATGATGAAAAACTTGGATCATTAAGTCAACTATCATAATTTCTATTTAAGTAGTAAAAATTTTCAAATAGCTCTAAAGATAAAAAATCTTGTTAGTTGATACATTATCAAACATTGACTAAACTATTCAATTATTAGTGAAATAATTTAATTTTATTAGCTTCCATTGAATAAAATGTGGAACTTGAAATAAAAAATTATGAATTTGGTTGCTGAAATTTTATGAACTTTTCCAATTTAATTAATAACTTTTCCAAATGGCTTGTTAACACCCACAATCGGCTACTCGTTGCATCTCAAAACATGTCCCAATGTAACATTAAGAAGAATAGAATAGATTAGGTTAGATGTATCACGTTATAAAATACCGGTTAAGTTGAAAAATGGTTAAATATTAATTGAGAGTTATTATAAGTAAAGTAACTAGTAAAGAAACATAAATAAGAAAGAAGAGGCTACGTAACCTCGAATATTGAAATGTCAACATAAGGGTTAGTATAGGTCAGAAATAAAAGTTATATGCCTAATTTTGAGGACCACTAAATAAATAAGAAGAGATTTTTTGGAAGGCCGTGACGTTTTTGTCACTATATGAGAGACACCATCCATGCATGCCTGAGGTAGAAACAAAAGGGACCCAAACTCAAAACCAAACCTTCACTTCCCCTCCTAATTATACATTACCACCCAAGTACTACAAGTTTCAAATAATTTAACGTACATATTTTATTTTTAAATCTAACGTGTGAAGAGTAGGAAAGTGTTAGATGAGATAATGTAAAACAAAACATATATTAGTGTAGTAATAAACAAGTTGTACCATAATATCTAAGTTCGAGGACCACAAATAAGCACTATTTTTTAAGGAGAAGAGTGTATCCTCCAAATTCAATAAGGTATTCTGATTTTATAAGATATTTTGATAGGGAAGTATGAAAAAAAAAGAAAAAAAAATCAGAAGAGAGAGACAAATGTTATTGTGTTCCACAATCCATATATATACTGTCTAATTAGCCAAGAATGCAACATCAACATATTTATCATCAGTTGATTCATGAGCGAAGAATAATCATTTACGTCACGTTACATTAAGTTGATAGATTCTTTCAATTGAATTTTTTTTGCTAGCAAAGGAGGGTATTAGTTAATGTCTATTAAATTAATTACAGTATTTACTAACAAAATTCATTTTAGGGTGTTACAAAGTTCAAAGTGAAACATATGATATGGCTTGATAACTAGCAGGGAGAAGACAAAAACAAGAAGAACTATTTCACCCTCTTGCTGCAATGCCTTGTATGCAAAGGAAGAGCTACTAAAAGAAATCGAAAGTTAAGGTTCAAATATTGCAAGAAAATCTCTATCCAAAAAAATTAAATTCCGTTAGAATACAAAAGTTTGGCTACCCTGTACATTACATGATCTCATTCCTCTCGCTCTGTATTTATACATATCTGAGAAAATGTTCCAATATAAACTTTAGAACTATCTTATCTCCAACCAATGTGGACAAAGTTCTTTTTATAAATTTTCATATACTTAAGATGGAAGATTAATAAGTGGTTAATTGTAAGAAAGTTACAAATTTTGCTTGAAAATAAATAAAGGAATATTTAAGGCATACTATCTTCTTTAAAAATACAATAGTATAAAGTTATAATTTTGAAAAATTGTCAATCCATCCTATGCTAATTTGGAGCCAATGTTCTGACTTTTTGATCTTTTCATATAGTAATTTATGAACACTATACAATGTCTGAGTCTTTTGACTAATCTTATAATGTTAGCTCTAAACTAATATACAAGTACAATGAATGCATTTGCACATTATATCGAACCTATTTTTCTTAAGCAAAATAATGTAATTAATGGAACGCTAACAAATCAATCTAATATTTGCAGAATTATCTCTAATAAAAGTTAACTAAATTCCTCAAATAAGGAAAAAAAAACCTTGAAAATTGAGAGATCTAATTTACATTTTTGTTCAAACAAAATATAAATATATAACTTTTTAGAGGAAATTTAAAGAAAACAAAATAAAAAATAGAAAAGGAGTGGTCACGGGTGAAAAGAGTCACCCATGGGTGTCTAAAAACCTAAAGCCATAAGAATTTGGAGGAGAGGGAAAGAAAGAAAATGAAAAAAAAGGAGAGTTGGGGTAGTAAAGATTGAAAGAACTTTAATAATGAAATAATTTTGACAAAATAACAAATATTACTCAATTTAGATCACTAACAATTTAGCATTCAAATATTTCTTTTACATTCATTTAAAAATTCGAATAATTTCATTATTGGAATTGGTACAAGTATATTTCAATATTTATAATGCTAATATAGATCACACACTAATGCAATTCATTCCACTCTAGTTTGTCTCTTTTTGGAGATTAGCAGGGAAAGTGACGAATTAATTTAGAATCTAGGAGCAAAAATTATGAGTGCAAGTTTGTTCAACAATAAATTGACAATTGGTATATTTATTTCATAAGATTTTAATTCAACGGTTGCAAAATCAAAATCTAAGTTAAACTCGTCAAACAATACGTCTATTTTTTTTTTTTTTTTTGACAAGACAACAAGTCCTATTATATACTACATACCAGCTTGGTTTTCTATGTTAAAAAAAAAAAAAAAAGCAGCTTGGTTTTCAATGTCTTCTAATTTCTAAAAGTATTAATGGAACATTTGGCAGCGGTAATTAAGAAATAGAGAAGAAATAAAATGGACTTATTGCTTAGTTTTTATTTATTGGATCAATTTATTTATTTATTTTTTTTTTATTTTATGGCTTTTTTTAAAAGTCTTCTATATTGATTCTCCATTCCTCAAGAGTTTTTCATTCTCATTCCTCTCCTTGGTTCCTATACTAATTTTTCTTTTTCATTCTGTTTTTTTCTTTTTCTTTTTAACTTCTTTTTTCTTTCTTTTTTTTTCATTGTTTCTTTTCTAACTTTTTTTTCACATTTTATTTTTTTCTTTCTTCTTCTTTTTAATTTTTTTTCTTTTACCTTTTTTCTATTTTTTTATAATAACATATAATGTAAAATAAAAAAATAGATATATATCTTCTATAATACAAAATAAAATATGATATGAAGAAATAAATTCTTTTTTAAGAATAGAATTCTTTTTTAAGAATAATATAATATGTATTACAAACTTTTACACCCAAAATAAGATATATAATATAATATATAAT
The DNA here is from genome assembly GCA_949640765.1 of Croton laevigatus. NCBI lineage: Eukaryota > Viridiplantae > Streptophyta > Magnoliopsida > Malpighiales > Euphorbiaceae > Croton > Croton laevigatus. Next base: position 8,787 of record CATIWJ010219794.1, on the reverse strand, counting down.
TTATATAAAATCAAAATAATGTATATGTTTTATGTCAATTTTTTTTAAAAAAAATAAAAATTATATATTTTAAATATATGTTATTAACAATACATGTGCTTTATGTCAAAAATAAAATTAAAAGAAAATTTGATTCTCTGCTTCAAATCAAACAGTCACAAAGGGAATCAATGAGCAAATCATTCTATTTCTGGAGTAGAACCAAACAACCAAAGGTATTCAGGGTGATTATATTTATTTCTCCTTATTTTCCTTTTTTTATTCCATTTCCTTTTTTCTGCATGAATCAAACGCCACCTAATTGATTTTCTTTTCCAACAAAAAGGAAAGGAAGAAAAAGTGGTTGAGACCCAGTAGAGGTGGTAAGATCTTTGATCTTAAGTCCTATTGTACTAAGTTTGAATCTCCCTATTCATATTTGGATGCGTGAGTTTATATTTATATTAAAAATAATAATAAAAAGGGAAGGAAGAAAATGAAAAAATAAAGAGAGAGAGAGAGAAAGAGGAGGAAGTGGTGGTGGCCTTCGATTTGAGCATTGATGGTGCAAGAGAACAGACAGAGGAAGTGGGGACAAGAAGATCTCTTTGGCTATCTTCCCCATTCAAGTACCAAACCCAACAGATCCTCATTTACTTTAGTGTACCCTACCCTACATTTCTCTATTTCTACTGCCCTCCTCCTCCTATGCTCCACAGCTCTCAGCTTATACGTGGTTGTCATAATATAGCCCAAATTGTTACATGATATATTAGTAGACAACTCAATATTAAAAAAAAAATAATTCATTTCTATAGAATTTGTGTGATTGGTGACTACTAAACAATTATCAAACTGACATTTACTACACTCATACGTGTCTTCCTTTTTCAATTTGTTTTCCTTGATGAACACCAAAATTCAAACTTGACGCTCAAAGAGTACTCCGTGTGTGTATATATATATAGTTAAAATAATAATATAATTTCTCAAGCTACACTGTAGAAAATAAAATAAGATAATAGATGAAATTGAATAAAAAAAGTTATGGATTTTTTGACATAAAAAGTCCTGAATAAGTAGATTGCAAAGAAATGTCAAATTGGAGAATCAAGTTGAGCAATCTTATTTTAACAAAAATATAAGATTTTTATAGAAGCCCTACTAAAGCAAAAATTAAAAGCCAAAGATAGTCTATTAGAATAGATGTCTTTAAGTAAAACACTTTACTATTTTCATTTTTAAAAAAAAATACAAATCTATTAAAATTAGAGAAATAACAATTTTTTATGCTTTTACCTTTTTATCCTCTTTCTTTATTTTTTATTTTTATTATTATTAAAAAAAATAAAATTAGAAAAATAGAAAAAGTGAAAGACAATAGCTTTTGTCGTGAAAGCACAATAGCTTTCATAATTTTTAATCACCATTTGCCACCATACTTGCCGCCATACGCTATCGGAATGGACTTGCCGATGTCGCTAGTCACCATCCCAGGCGACGGCAAGCTGGACTAGCACCAAATCTCCGGTAAATGGTTGTTGTAGAGCTTTTTTTTTTGTCTAGTTTTTGGTTTTTTTAGGACCCGAAAACTTTAAAAGTTTGATTTATAGACTTTTCGGCAATGGATTTTTGATCTGAAACTACCGAATGAAAGTCCAAAGGAAGGTGCTCATTTTGATACCTATCTTGCCGATGTTTATTGGCCAAATAAAAAAAGTCATTGTTCAGCCCCCGTTCCTTTATTGACAGTTATTGATTGTATGTATATGTACTAAATGAATTTCGTTTGTTATTAATGTTTATTGAACTTTATATTTATTGATTGTTTTTAAAGTTTATTCCAATGATATGAATATGCAAAAATTAATAAGAATTATTAAGATTAAATAAGAATCATTAAGAGTCAATAAGAATTAATAATGCTTTTGTAGGATTATATTCTTTAGGGTCAATATGAATATGTAAGAATCAATAAGATTCAATAAGAATCAATCATTCTTTGATTTTTATTGATTGTTATTAAAGTTTACTGAATTTTACTGTTATCTTCATTGAATAAACCCTAGCCATCGTTGGTTACTTGAAAATTTCAACAGCGATGAAACCCAACAAATTATACGTTATCAAAAAGCTCTTGACTCGTAGATTACAAATATGATCTTACTTTCTCTTGACTTCACCGTATTTGGTCCAAAAAAAAAGAGCGAAATACAATAGATTAATGGAGAAAGGAGACTTTTATCCGACCATTGAATGGCGACAATATAGGTACCAAAATATTCATCATCGCTTAGGCTTTCTTCTGGTGGCCTTACATAAAAAAATCTATTGCCAGAAAGATGATAGAAACTTAATAGATTTCGAGTCTTATTTTATCCGAAAATAAATCCAGGTCCTTCTCTCGCTTCCAGTCGCGTTTCATCAAAGTTCTAGTGTTAGCCGAGCTTGTCGTCACCTGGGCTAGTGACTAGCGATGTAGGCTGGCCATTCCTACCTGTGAATGGTGACAAAACGGTGATAGGAGAAAGAAAGAAATATATGCACTGTTTCACGTGTTCGTGGAAAAAATATGCATTTTTTTCATTTTGTTTTTTATTTGCATTTTTAAATAAATAAAAATAAATTAATATTTTAGCACATAGGGGTATTTTTGGAATTTTTTTTAAAAAAAATATTTAAGCCAAAATGTTATATTTTTAATTTTCAAAGTGAAAGTGCTAATTTTTTTAACCAAACATATTCGTGCTAATGTGAATAGAAAATCCCAAGGGTATTATGAATATATATAGTTATATAAAATTTTGAGTGCATTTCTTTGTTCCTATTTCCTAAGTCACGACCGACAAGTTTCTGTTTCTCAATCTTTGTTCCTATTTTATTTTTATCCTCATATCTATTTCTGAATTTTCCTTTTTTTTTAATGAGATTTTTGGATATATATATATATATAGAAACAGAAGGAGTTTCTAGTGCTGCCGCTCCAGACAATTTTAATTCATACAATTTTTTTATTTTTTGTCTCTGCTCTTGACCCCTTTGCCTTGTGCATTTAATATATTTCTTCCATTATTCCCCGATACAAGCATAGATGTGGCAATGGTCCGAACCGGGTTGGTTCCGGTTCAAGCCCAATAGTTCATGGTTCAATAATGATTTATCAATATTATTGATAAATTTGAATCAATAATGGTTCAATAATGATTTAGGTGGTTTGAGCAATTTTCCACAGTTAAATCGGTGGGATGAACGGTTTTCAACTGTTTTCAGGACAAAGAAGAGTGTTGGAATTATAAACACACTCACAATAGTGGAGGCATTACAATTTGAGGGCCATATTTTTTTTGAAAAAAATTAATGCAAAATTTAAAAAATATTACTTTGTTTCAAGTTAAAATATAAAATTTTATCATATTATGAACTCAATTTTGGAAAATTTGAGGATTCGGTTAGTTACTGCCTCTAGTGGCCACCTCCTTATTGTTGATGATTTTGTATTTAGAAAGTTGTTTAACTGAATCATCTTTTAAATTTTTTATTGTTCAGTTGCTATTTTTTAGAATATGATAAATTATGTTCAGAGGCGGATTTACTTGGGACGTGGAGTGCATACACTTCACTAAAAGTGAAATAAAATACTGAAATACATCAAACTATTGATTTCAAACCATATTCATTTTCTTATTTTTTTTTACTTTTGTAAGAGACCTAAGCATGTCTTTAAATTATAAAATTCGTGAAAACCTTCGTGTCTATAAACTAGAAAGTCGAGAAATACTTCAAAAATTTGAAAAAGGTCGATTTATGTCTATAAACTGAAAGTCAAAAAAGATTACTATCAAATCCTATAATGTTGGTTAGCATGTCCATAAACTCAAGAATTTTGTTTAAAGGAGGACCAAAATCTTTGAAGAAAATTCACAAACTGCACAAAAACTGAATTTCAGTAATTCCAATTTCAAAAATATAAATTTGAAACTGTGATAGATTTGTTGGATTTCAAGTAATTATTTTTTCTATTTTATCTTTTGGCTTTTTTTATTGAGAAATATATTTGTAAATTCAATTTTTCAGATTATGTGGGTGATTTTATTTATGTATCATATTTTGAATAACAAAGATGAATTTTATTAATTTGAAACAATAAATTTGAGATTAAGTTTACTGTGGAGTGCTTGCTATAATATTAAAATTCTACTATTATTATTGGATTTTTAGAAATTTCACCATTAATTTTCATTTGACTATATATGAAAAATCTTCCATTTATTCTTATATTTTATATATTTTTTTTCTATGTTATTTGTTGTGATAAATAAAAAGATAATGGAGTTAGTATTAAGTTGATCAATCAAGTTAATATTTAAACTCAATCTCGCCCACTTTGAAAAGTATTTTTAGCTCCACTCTGACTATCGTAAAATAAAATAAAAGTAATGAAGAATATAAAAAATAATGAAAGTCAATTTAGTAATTTTTTGCTTATAGAGTCAGTTATGAAATGGTATTTGTTATCAATTAATAAAATTCTTGTTTCTTATATTAATAACATTTGAATTTGATCTTGTTCAAATATAAAATGGCATTTCACTGATGAATTTCCATTTGCTTGTATTAGAAATCTAGTTGTGCAACATCAACCTGATAATCAGGATTAGGAATCTATTGGCATGCATGCTTCAATAAATTGCTTTTGCTTTTTAGTATTTATCATTTTTTTGGAAAAATTACAATTTTGCCTCCATATTTTCAATTAATCTACATTTTTGTTATTGTACTTTTTTAAATAGACTTTTTATCCCTACATTTAAAAAAAAAAGAGATACTATTTTATCTTTTTTCGTGAACACAGTAAAATAAATTAACAAGTCATGTTTCATGTAAATCGTTTCTTTGTCATTATTACAAATATGACATTAGTTTTGACTGAAATAACAACAATACACTGAAAAATTTAAAAAATCAATCGGTTGAACGGTATTTTAGTATTTCTAACAAATATATGTTGTTTCAGTTAAAACTAATGCCATATTCGTAACCAAAATAATAAAATAATTTAGATGAAACATAACTTGTTAATTTCAATCTCTGTTTTCTGCAAAAAAAGCATAAAATAGTATAATTTTTCTAAAATATGAAAAAAGTTTATTTCAAAAAATACTGGACAAAAATTTAAATTAAGTGAAAGTTACAAAGTTATAATTTTCCCTTTCTTTTATTAAAAAATTGTTATTGTTAATTCTCTAAGATGATTAGTCTATTGTTGGATATACTTGATTGAAGTGATTTTTCAAGTAAGGCAATGACAGAGCTTAACATCATAAATTTTTTTTAACTCTGGGGACATAAATTTCATTTTGGTCTATATGAAGAAGATGTAACTTGGTCCTTTTATAAAATTTTATTTAGGTCATTGAACTTATAAAGGTGACGCAACTAAGTCCTTTGTTAAATTTCAGAATGATCTTTTTTAATATGTTTTGAATAATTCTTTTCACATAAGACTTTGAACAACTTTTGAACATGTTTTAAATAATGTGTTTTTTTTTTCCGATTTGTTATAAGCTAAACATGATTTGAACATAAGCTGAAAATGTTCCGAATATGAGTTAAATATAGTTACGTTACCTTGCTTGTTGCTATAAATTATAATTTTGTAATTTTTTTATTAAATAACAGTTTATCGATAGTCCTGTAATTGAAATTTATTTATTAGTTTTGAATAACTATTGGACATAAATTGAATAATTGTTGGACATTAAAATAAAAACATCTATTGAACAACTTTTGAAAAGTTTATTTTTTAATGATATGTAAATTTCATTATTGTTATTTTTTTTAATTTTACATTTATTTTTTTAAAATTGTTATGAGTTAAACATGAGCTGAAATGAGTTAAATACAATTGTGTTACCTTAATTGTTGTTATAAGTTATAATTTTGTAAATTTAGTTAATGGACTATTCTTGTCACTTTTTAGTATAATGTGTCATTTTTGCAATGTTTATTAAAAAAAAAAAAGGGTCTTTTTGTCACTTTAACTTGAAGAGGGCAATAAGTGGTTTTGAAAGTAAAATAAAAGGTCATTTTTGTCACATTCCTTTTAAACTTTCTTCTTGGCCATGATCGAAATTGAGTTGGATTGCCTTTTTGCTGTTAATGTCTTGCTATCCACATAGTTGGTCAATGTTTCAAGTTTAAGAATGCTTATTAGGGGTGAGCAAAATCGGTTCGGTTACCCCAAAACCGATCAAAAACCGAAATCTTAAAGTTTAAACCGAAAACCGAACCGAACATCGTAAAAACCGATATTACACCAAACCGATTTTTCGGTTCGATATCGGTTCGGTTCGGTAAAAAACCGAAATTGAAAAGTCTCTCCTTAAAACTCGTTCCATTAACTTATCTACGTCACATATCAATAAGCCTTCAAGAAAAAGGGGAAGAAAGAACTGGTTAAACAGCTACAACACAAATAAATAAAAAATCAACTTCCCAATTAAAAAAGAAAGATGACAAAGGCTTTCTGCAAAATTAGTACAAATATTTAAGATTCTTCTTCTACAAATCAAAGCAGGGACCAAAAAAACAAAGAAAACGGGTTATGCATTGGACCATGAATACTCAAATTTTGATTTCATTATCAAAATAGAAGATAATAAATTCACAGAACATAGTACAAATTAACCATGTAAGAAAAGCTTAGATCTAATACAATACAATTACAACTCAAAAAATAATTTGAGCATAAAAAAAAAAAATTAAACAAAATTTGAATCTGAAATATATTAGCTCCATAAACCACAAAAGATTCAAAATCACAAACATAAGATTTAAGGCCAACATAAATGCCCTTTCAGAATAAACAATGGTTACTTGCCGGCAACTAGAAGCCCCAATCGTCATCACTATGAAATAGATTGCCATCAACGAAGCAGTAGCTTGACAACAGAGGTTGAAGACGAAGCTCAAGCCAGCGAACGGAGATCAAGGACCTCACTATAGATTTAAGCCCCCAGATGAACAATAAATACCTTTTTCTTTATATATATATATATACACACACACACACACACACACACACACACAGGTAATGGTTAAAGAAAAAAGTCGATATCCTTACCTGTAATTTAATAAAGCAAAAAAAAGCGGTGGAGATGGGATCGGAGCTTGTGGAGATCCAAGGCACGGCGGGCCTGCGCGGTGGAGATGGCGGAGCTTGTAGAGATCGGAGGAAGGCATAGCGGCCTGAGGTGGTGGAGATGGCAGAAAAAAAAGTGAATAAAGAAGAAGAGGAAAGGAGATAGGAAGAGAGGAAATGATGAGAAGCGGCGGCTAAAGAAAGAGATGGAGATTAGGGTTTGGCCTAAAAGTAGTATATATAATATGGGTTCGGTTCAATATCGGTTTTCGATTCGATTCAGTTCATCAACTTCTAAAACCGAACGCAGAACTGAAATTTTCGGTTTTTAAATTTTTAAAACCGAAGCCGAACCGATCGGTTCGATTAACCGAAAAATCGGTTCAGTTTTCGGTTAATTCTGCTCAGCCCTAGTGAACACTGGACTGAGATGCACCCAATTCAGCAGCAATATCCCTCATTGTCTACCCTCTGCATAAAGGAATGGCCAATGCTCTATTTGGATGAACATGAATCCTTTTCCTACCTCTGTTTTCTGCTTGTTCTAATGCATTAGAATCCTCATTTCTTCCCTTTGCCACTATCTTATAATAAGATGACTTGAAATATTGAACTTAGCCGCAACTTCTTGCATTATTTCATAGTTTGAGTGACCTTTAACTAGTTCTTGGATCACAAAAGCTTGAATAACATTTTCTGTTTTCATGGATATATGCTTCCTTTTGTTCCCTTTAGTTCTTGGAGATGAATCTTCTTCATTGTCTTGATAAGTAATTCTCTCCGTATATGGTTCTTTTAAATTTACTTAAATTTTGGTGTGTCTATATAAGCTGGTTTATAGTTTCAAATTAACCAATTGAAACATTTTTACCAACTTTTATTTTTGGTGGGAAAAGTTTTCAAAATTTAGGTGCAAATTTTGTAGACATTTCCCTGCCCGCATGATAAATTAGTCTTTTCCCATTTTCACTGCATTATTCAGCTGCAATAGTTACTTGCCACATGTGCAGAACTTTTGCCCAAAAGTTATTATTCTCTCTCCACCTTTTTAAGGGTACAATTGAAACAAAAAATAAGGGACAATTTCAGGTGATATAGTAAATTTCTCTATTTTTTAAATAAGAGGTAGTATTTTTTTTTAAAATTCACTATTTTTTATAATTTTTTTATTCAAATACAGCTCAAAATTGTCTCTAAACCTGTAAATAAACACAAATAGAATAATTTGAACATAACAATACTATATCTATTTTTTATGTTTTTCTATTCAAATAGAGCTCAAAATTTTCCATTGATCAATTTCATGTATTACAATACTATATCTTGTATCATTCACACCTAATACAATCATTTCTGGAAGAAATATAGCTTTTCTTTTTATCAACCAACAAAGATCATGGATGGGTCCTTGATGGTAGCTTGCCAACACAAGATCAAACAAACTAGATTGATAATTGTATGAATTATGTACAAGTCAATGTTTCACAATCACTAAGTGATGATTAAGAAATGCCAGAATTTTTTTTCTTTTCAGAGCAACCTGTGCTGGTAACTGCAGCATGAGAATAGAGTGACAAAGTAAGTTTGTGCTCGATATTTAAGTCACTTGCTGCAAATACTCACTTTTATATAACATGAAACAAAGTAATAAAGTTCCAACAGTAAAC
>CATIWJ010219732.1:0-23766 GCA_949640765.1 Croton laevigatus | reverse complement strand
AGCTATTTTGTTTATACTTGAATTATGTGTGTTTCAATTTGCAATTCCTTTGTGAATACGACCTTGTGTGCTTACCATTGTGCTTCAATAGCCCCGTATACTTGCGGGTAGCCGTTGTTGAACTTATTTTTAGGCGAACAGAAGACAAAGTACAAAAGAAGTTTCATACTTAGTTGATAAGGGGCTATCTCTATTGTATGACCATGGATTAATTCCTCTGTTAAATTAAAAAAATAGAAAAAAATTGAATACTTTTAATGTTTGTTAATTTTTTTTTAAATAAGATTAAATCAATCTTTACTTTTGTAATCATTTTTTACAAAGAATTTTGTAATTATTTATTATAAAAAAATTCAGGTAAAAAGGAAATTTGAATATAAAAAAAATATTCATTATAAAAAAAAATAAAATTGTTAGAATTAAAATTTTAATTCATCATCAGATTTTTTTTTTGTTAATTTTGATATAAAAAATATAAGTATATTATAGATAATAGAGTTTGTACATGTATGGGAGAAAAATATGGAAGCCTTATCCGTAAGAAACAGAAATTACGGAAACCATGATTTGTGGTTTTTAAAAAACAGTTTTTTGTTTTAAAATCCCTTCTAAAAATTTTAAAATAAAAATTAAAAACACCAAAACACCAAACAAGTTTCCCTTTTTTTTTCAAGAAAATAAACGAAAAACAGAAAATAACAACCATGCCAAACGTGCCCTAAAGATTCCGTTTGTGAATATAAATTCAGGTATGCTTCCACTTCTAGTTTGATTTTAGTTATTAATGATTTGACATGAATGATCCTATATATTGATAATGGTATTCATTAAACAAGTATTACCCTAATAAGTGGTATCAGAGCCAATTCATGCTGACTGCAAATTTTATTTCTGCTTCCGTTGTGCTAATCTGAAATTTGGGAAAATATCTTATTTTAGCATGATTGAATTTTTCCGTATTGCTTTTCGTTTTGAATTAATAACACTCCTCTGCCATAATCGTGGGAATATTGTTTTGTTGTTTGTCGTGTTAAAGTTCAAGGTTGTATTTATGGTGGTAATAATGTTGTATTTTTCTTTGGCATATTCATTCAAGATGATTGGCTAATCTTTATTATTGAGATTATTGTTTAATTTCATCCAGATTCAGGCTTTGCTTTTCCGTTTGGAAAAGTTTGACACTTTTGTCATTTACTAATAAATTTATATTATTAACATTTGTTGACAATATAAATTTGGTTTAGTGTATGTGTACTTGACAAAGGTATAATATATATACATGCATTAGTTGATTTATGCATGAATAGTTACATATACATATATTAGTTTAATATTTGTATGTATATTTTAAGATAAATTGATTGAAACAATAAGGCTCACTAAAGTTAACTTAATGGAGATTAATTTATTTTTAAATATACAAAGAGTTTAAGTATGTGACTACTATGAATATAAATTATCCAAAGAAAATTTTATATTTAACATAATCACTTATACTCTTGTGGTGATAAGTATGTGATGCTTATTTGATTTTATATGTGAGCAATAAATCAGCCCAAAAGAGGATATATTGTTTGATATGTTATTTTACCATCAATATTTGATCACTACACCAAGATATCATTTACAAATTAATAAATTGTCCAAAGATGAAATATTAATAGAGTGTCTGATATCTTGAGATGAGTTTCCCTTTATTTGAATTTATTATTCAACTTTGGTTTGGAAAATATGTGAGTTTATTGATTGTTTGTTTTGTTCTTGATTCAGTCTTTACTATTGCAGGTAATATTTCTGCCACCATCAATTCTATTCCTATGTTAAATGGCACAAATTTTAAGGCATGACAAGAGAGTGTCCTTATCACTCTTAGAGTCATGGATCTAGACTATACGATAAGAGTTTAGAAATCAGCTGATCATATTAATAAGAGTACCTCAGAGGAAAAGAGAGAGATGGAAAAGTGGGAAAGGTCTAATCGTATAAGTCTTATTGTAGGCCACCTCCCCCAAAAGGTGATCTTTCAAGAGGTCTTGAGAGAAATGCTGTCCAGAGGTAGCCTTTGGAGAGAGGTTACTCTCCTTGTTAGTGGTCATTGCATAACTAAGTAAAGGTCGTCCTTAGGCTACTTAAACTTCTACCTCTACCTCAAAGCCTTCTCTATATCTAAGACCCTCCAAAAGGAGAAGTCGCCCTCACCAAATCAAGGGAAGAGGTCGCTTTCACGACCTTGACCTTCTTATCAGGCTGCGCTGAAGGCCCTCGAGAATTTAGGAGCCGTCTGGGCTCCGAAGTTTAAGGGGTCCAAAGAAACCTATTGGACGAGAAAGTGGTAGGATCGCCCTGGACTCCCTATATTAGGCAATGCTTTTCATTGGTGCAGTGAGTGCAACACACCTCATCCTAACTCATCAGCTCTCTCCCTCTCTATCCCCATCTCCTCTCCCCTCTACTTTTTCTCTGTCCTTATTATGCCTTGTAAAAAAATGTACCTAAGGAGGTTCAATGTGGGGAACTTTAAGTGCAGAGGTTGTGCTCTCTTCGCTAGGGAGACTTAGTCGGAATGTATATTATATGTGTTAGATATTATTTAAAGTGTTACTTTATAAAGATAGTAAAAAAAGAAAATGTATCTAAACAGGTTTTAATGTGGCGACCTCTAGGTAGAAAGGTCGAGTTCTCTCTACTGGAGCAACCTGGCCGAGATGTATTATTGGCGAGCTCAACATTTTAAATGAATATAAGAAAAAAAGAAGAGAAAGAAGAAAATGTACGAAACGGGCCTTGATATAGCGACCACTTAATGTGAAGGTCGCTCTCTCCGCTGGGTGACCTTATCAAGATAAAAAAAAATAACGACCTCAAATTATATTTGAAGTGGTGTTTGATAAAGATAGAAAAAGAAGAAAACATACCTAGCAACACTTGATATGGCGACCTCATTGTCCCAAGCTCATGCACAATCCAGTAGGACGACCTTATCTTGATGTCAACCAAGTGTTCCAAATTATTTTAATTCTATACAGATGGATAAAGATTAATCAAGAAAATTAAATCTCCATCAGAGTTTAAACTAGCGACCTTAGGGCTTAAAGGTCGCGTTTCTACCACTCAGACGAGGTGCCTTATTTCGCTTATGGCTGCACTTCATTTTACTTAGCCAATTTCACATTTATAAAAAAAAAACATGAAAAATTTAATTATCTTGCAATTTTACAATTCTGTCAAAGTCCACCAGATACAATAATATAGATATGTCTTCTTTTCTTTTCTTATCTTTTATTTTTTCAAGAATAGTGATTTAATTCATGCACACACACACACACACACACACATATATATATATAAAGAAAAATTAGTCCTAGCAAATAGTATCTATCAACACAACTACTTATGTATTTTGTACTAAGCTCTTACACGTATCTTAGCAAAACTTATGTATTTTGGCTTCCTGTATAAGGCCACGATTGACCTTAGTTCAGATCAATTAGACTTTTAGACTTTCACTTATGATCATTAAGCGTGCTGTTCCAAAAGCTTTAAAGGCACTATATTTGATCAAGTGGAAACGGCTAAAGGTTTCCTTGAGGATATAGAGAAAATATTTGCTAAGAATAAAAAGGCTGAAACTAGTACAATCTTAGCAAAACTTATCTCTATGAGGTATATAGAAAAAGATAAATTAAGGGAGTATGTTATGGAAATGTCCCATCTTACTTCAAAGTTAAAAACATTTAACTTATCCTTGTCTGAGGATTATTAGTGCATTTGATTTTGATATCTTTTCCAGCATAGTTTAGCTAGTTTAAGGTAAGTTATAATTTCCAAAAGGAATTTTGGTTACTTACTGAGCTTATCTCACACTGTGTACAAGAAGAAGATAGGATGAAGCAAAATAAGCCACAAAGTGCTCATTTAGATTCCTCTTCTAAGGACAAAAGGAAAGACAACAAAAGAAAGAAGAATAAGAAAGCTGCAGAAGTACCATAAAAGAAACAAAATAAAGAACAAAATCAGGATTGTTGTTTCTTCTATCATGTGAAGAAGCAATGTATCAATTATCATGCATGGCGCGTAAAAAAGGTAAGCTTCTTAATTTTATTTGTTCAGAGGTTAATTTAGCTTTAGCGCCTAGACACACATGGTAGATAGATTTTGGTGCAACAATTCACATCAGCATGTCTATGCAAGGTTGCCTGAGTTATCGAAAGCCTGACGTTGAAAGATACATCTATGTTAGCGGCGGAAGGAAGTTGAAGTTGAAGTAATTATGACATTTAGATTATTGTTAAAAATTGGTTTTTACTTTGATTTGAATGAGACTTTTGTTGTACCATCTTTTAAATGGAATTTGATTTCTATTTCTATATTGGACAAATTCGGTTATTCTTGTTCATTTGAAAATGGAAAATTTGAACTCTTTCAAAATTCAAATTTATTTGGTTATGGTTTTTTTTTTTCAGGTTATGATAATCTATATATGCTTGATATGGTTGCTTCATTTCATGAATCTTTGTTTATTACTACAATAGGCATAAAGCGTAAATAAACCAATGAGAATTTACCTTCGTTACTGCATAAGAGATTAAGTCATATCTCTAAAAAGAGAATTGAGAGACTTGTGCCTAATGGTATTCTTCATCCCATTGATTTTTCAGATTTTGATGTGTGTGTAAACTGAATTAAGGGAAAACAAATAAATGTGAGGAGATTTGGTGCCAATAGGAAATCAAACATCTTAGAACTGATACACACAGATATTTATGGTTAATTCCCTAAGGTTCCTTAGAATGGACAACAATACTTCATTTCGTTCATAGATGATTTTTCGCGATATGGCTACTTTTATATCTTACAGGAGAAATCGCAATTACTGAATATATTTAAAAGTCATAATGCTGAAGTTAAGAATCAACCATCTGAACGCGGTGGTGAATACTATGGTAGATAAAACGGTTCAGGTGAACAATATCCAGGTCCATTTGAAAATTCCTAGAGAAATGCAGTATCATCCCACATTACACCATGCGGGTTCACCGACTATGAATGATATAGTTGAAAGATGAAATAGAATGCCTAAAGATATGGCAAAGAGTATGATTAGTCATTCTACCTTGCCAGAATCACTCTAGAGATAGGCATTAAAACCTGCAACTTATATAATCAATAGAGTTCCAACAAAGGCAACTGCAAAAACTCCATATAAGCTTTGGACATGTAAACAACCTAGTCTTAAGCATTTGCATATTTGGAGATGTCTTGATGCAAGGCCTTATAGGCCAAATGAAAAGAAACTAGATTGAAGAATTATCAGTTGTTACTTTATTGGATATTCTGAAAGATCTAAGGGTTACAATAACAATTTTAGCATTTATATTTTTATCCGAATTACTTAGCCTATTCAAGACATGTCCAGACTTTTGATTAATAATATTTTTAGTTTTCTCTAAATTTAATTTGCTTTCTCTTGAATGATTACGATAAATCAAGATAATTGAATTTTTGGTTTTCATGCCAAGGTAATAATCTAGTGACAAGATAATAGTTTAGTGGCGATAATACGTATTTGTCAATTGTTTACATTTCTTTTTTTGAGTGTATTTTTCAATTCTTTACATTTCCATTTATAGTAAATTTTGTAATTTTTTATTATTATTTTTTATTAGTATTAATTAAAAAAAGTAAATTTTTTAAAGAGTTAGTAATTGTTTATTATTATTTCTGTCTTGGTATCGGTGAAAAACTGATTTTATTGATATTGATAAAAAGTGAATGTAAAAAAAAAAAAGAAAAACAATTTTAGTAATAGTGGCAAAATAATAATTTAGTGGCTCTCGCCACAAACAAGAATTTTAGATTTAAAATATTACTTTTTGATAATATATATATATATATATATATATATATATATATATATTACACTTTTTTTTTTCTCAAAAAAGTTCTCTCTATTTTCACGTTTTCTTAAAAAAAAAAGAAAAGAAAAAGCTAATAATGATATTCCTTATGCTGCTGCCAATTAACAGTAGCCAAACCCCCCCCCCCCCCCCCCTCTTTTTTTTTTTTTTTGGTTTATTTTTTCTTTTCTTTTCTTTATTTGGTTTCTTATTTGGGTTTGGTTTAATTTGATTTTAACTCCTTTCTTGGACTTGATTTTTCTTTTTCTTTTTTAAAGTTAGAATCAATATGTTCATAAAGTATCTTTATGTAGATTTGTTCTTGGGTTAAAATGATCGTATTCTAGCATATATTTAGAGACAGAGCACAAAGTTGAATGCGTCAGGTTTGAAGGTGAGGAGCACCATTGGAGTTTGGTGTTCAGAAATATCTATATATACAGTGTTGGACACCTCCTAAAAGGTGACCTACCAAGAGATTCTAAGAGAGGTGTTGCCTAGAGGTAGTCTTTGAGAGGAGATCACTTGGCTGAGCTTATCTAAGTTGTTGCCCAAGCTCACCAACAGGTCACCCATGCCCAAGGCTTGGAGAGAGGTTACTCTCCTTAGTAGTGGTCGCACCTAGGCTACCTCCATCTCTACCTGTAAGCCTTCTCCATATTTGTGACCCCAAATAGTGTGCTTGCCTTATGACCAAGGCATAGAGAGGTCACCCTTTAGCCATGAGCATGAGAGGTCGCCCAGTGACTAAAACCAGGGAGAGGTCGCCATCTCATAGGATCAAGGTCGCCCAAGTTACCTCTTTTCAGCTTAGTAGGAGAGGTCGCCCAAGTCAAAAGCACGATGGACACCGAAAACATAAAGGCCTTATGGACTCCTACATTTTCGGCGCTCAATGGGCTACAAGGTCTTCAGGACCTCATCGACATAGTGTCTCCTTAAGTTTACTATACAAGGCCTATGTTGGCCACTTCATATCTCAAATCACTTTCTACACTTTCATGCAGGATGCTAGACAACTAGTTGTTGACTTGGACTCACTTTTATTAGATTTCAAGAGTACCATGTAAGATCTCATTCAGATATAACAATATAGGTTATTTCAAGATTTTTTTTTTTAATTTAGTGTATTGTTACGATTTGAGGGTTTTATTTAAGGGAGGAGCTAAGGGTGGGCAGGTGGTCGGCCGGCCCTATCCGGCATCGAAATTTTTACTTATATTCACTGGCTTAACTTTAAATATGTACAATTTAGTGTTGAATAATAACAAAACCCAAGGTACGGCTTGGTGGGAGAAGGCAGCAGTTTAATAGTAGATGTCCATGGAACAAATGGGGGTTGGTGACACTCTGTTTTAAATCAAATAATTCAAGGTGTTTTATTTTTTTCCCTACGCTCAAAACACTGCATTTTTTGTTAATACAAAATCAAGTAGTTTAAGTCAATTAGAATAAATTGATAGAAGTAAGAGAAGAGGCTATTTTTGGATTCCCAAAAATTCAAATAATTCACAAACAAAGTTACTAGTTTGCCATCTTCTTTGCCCGCCATTTGCATTAGTTTTAACTTTAATTTTTTTATTTCAATTTAAATCAAAATTGTTATATGGTGATGTAGAATTAGAAGCAGAGCTAAATTTCATGGAGAAATGGGATCGTAAGTCGGTCCGTAGGGCAGCCTAGGCTCATTTCAAAGAAAGGTCCATTTCGGCGGTTTGCGGCCAAGGATGCTAGTGTGGGAATTTTGGGTTTTCAGAGCCTAATTTTATGGGAAACGGGCCAACGATCGAAACTCACGCCTTTGGCTATGACATCCGTCACTTTTTGATCAAATTCCATCGTTTGGGCCTTCAAATCGGCATTTTTCTGTTTTTGATAATAATTTTCTATTTCGGATTTTGTTTTCCTTTTAAGTTTCGGATTAGGGTTTTTGATTTTCACTATTTTTATGTACTTTGGAGACGTTTTGTGGTGATTTTGGATGAAATAAACTATTTTCTTTTCAGAGCTGTTTTTCTAGAGCCATAAAGTTTTTCGGCATTCTTAGACTAAAGAGGGATTTTATTATTCATTGTTTCCTCTTGAATTCGTCTCTACGTCATATGGCATTAGCAATTTTATTATGTACTCATGAATTATAACAATAAGATTTGACACTAGCAACTTTGAGCTTTGATAGATATTGGAAAAATATTTGAGCTTTGAGCTTTTAACTTGTGTCATTCATTTACCTCCACTAGTTATAATATTAAAAGTCTTCAAATAAGTATCGAATGATTAGGCTAGTATAGTTTTGAAGTAAAAGTTAATTTAGAAGTACTTCTATAATTGAGTCTCTTAGAATAAAAAATTACGCACACAGAAAATCAACATAGAACAATGAGAATAAATAAACTGATGACATGGATTAAACTACAATTACTGTGTCATCGCTTCCCTCAATTTGAATTTCTGGCTCTGCACTGATTTAATTGTTGTGTATCTTATTTTCTTGAATTTGATTATTTCAACGTAAATTATTGTGTATCTCAAATTTCATGAATGAAAATATCATATTTTCATAAAATAAAGTAAAAAAAAGAGATATTTTGCAATTATATATATTAATTAAGAAGCACAGTTTAAAATAAAAAAAGAAAATAATTGAAAAGATATAGCATGATGAATGTGTTGAGATATTACATCGATTGTCCAGAACCAGAATGCTTTGTCTCACGTCATGCTTCTTGTCTTCACGCCAATTCTGTGTTTATCATCGACGTTGAGGTGGCCAATTGCTACCTATATGTTGTACTTATTTATATAATATTAATATTAATAATTTTTTCATTATATATTTGTAAAATTCGTCCAAATACTATAAACAAAAGTAAAAAGAAAAAACTAAAAAGTAAATACATTTATGAATTTTTAATTATTCAACCAAGAGATTTAAATTTAGAAAATTCAATACAAAAACCTTCAGAAATTCAATACTAAAAAATCTTTCAATTGTTCATTATTAGTCTTGATTACCCATTTTATTATTTTTTCTTCTTTTAATCATCACTAAATAAAAAATAATGCATCGTAATTCATAAAATTTAACTTTAAATTATAAATTATATATAAAATAATTTATACCGTTAAATTTATATTATATTATATATTAATGTTAATTTATAAGATATAGTCTAATTATAAAAGTGATTTTTTTTTTTAAAATTTAATATTATTGGAAAGTACATCAATAATTCACAATGAGTGTGAACCCATAATTATCAATATAAATAACGCTGGACCATGATTCCTTATCATGTCTTCAGACATGGACCCCCTAATCCTTTTATGACTGATCTGATTCCTTATGTCTTATTGTTATTCCTCCCATCACTCCCTTTAATACTATCTCCGTCTTTTTAAATTTTTTATACTCTAAAAATATAAATACTAAAAAATTATCAATATTAATATATAAATAATAATAAATAATTACTAATCTTTTATACCATTTATTTTTTCACTAATTCTAATAAAATAATAATAATAAATAATTATAAAATTTACTATAAATAAAAATATAAATAACCTAAAAAGACACCCAAAAATAAAAATGTAAATTTTTTTAAAAGACAAGGCAGTATCTTTCTTTATCATAATTAACATTTTCTTAAACTTTAAGCAATTACATAATAAAACTCATAACACACACGTTGGTTCATGTAACATACCCACCTCAGCCATTGCCTTCCCTGCATCCTTACTTCACTTCTCCTCAGCCTTTATCTTTTAAAACAACTACTATAAATTGCTATCAGGGCCACCTCGTCCTCAACTGCTATGTTTCAACCAATAAAAATGGTGCCTTTTCTGATTATTATCTTCTTCTCCACCCAAATAATCTTAGTTAATGCTTCCTGTTTCGCGGCCAACACAAACACAAATACCCAGTACGTAAAAGAATCATGTGGCAACACAACCTATCCTAATTTATGTTATTCTTCTCTTTCCTGCTATTCAAGCGAAATTCAAAGAAACGCTAAAATTCTAGCTTGTGTTGCCCTTAACGTGACTCGAACTACTACTAAATCAGCATCAAATTTTATTAAGAATTTATATAATAATAATAATACCCACCATGGATTGAAGCCTAGAGAGGCTGCAGCTATGGCGGATTGCGTGGAATTGATTGATGACGCGATTTATGAAGTAGAAAGGTCAATTGCAGAGATGCGTCGGGCAAGAGGATCGAATTCGGATCCTGTAATAAATGATATACAAACTTGGGTTAGTGCAGCTTTAACAGATGAAAATACTTGCATGGATGGATTTGTAGATGATGAATTGGATGGAGAAGTGGAAAATGTTGTAATGAAAAATATGACGCGGGTTGTTCAATTGACAAGCGTTGCTTTGGCTCTTGTAAATAGGTTTGCTTCCTCTCAAGGAAATTCTGCGTTAATACTTTGATAATTATTCACTAGCTACTGATAATCATTGTGATAATTAATTATAGTTTTAGTTAAGCTATTACGATAATAATAAGTTGAATAAGCAAATATAAAGTTGTAATTTGTGCTTAATATTGGAGTGAATGAAGTGTGTAGAGTTTGATACTTACAGTAAGTTTCATAATAGAGTATCAAATGTTGTAATTTATTAATTTTTTTTTTATCCATATATATGTGAAATGTATTATTAACTTTCTTTTTTTTTTTCATAATAAGTATTTCATTTGTACTTTCTCTATTATTAAGAAAAAAAATATTAAATTTCATTAAAAAAATTAAATATATTGGAACTATAAAATTTAATAGATAAAAATAGTAATATACTAGTACTACTTTTGATTATGTGAAGGTAAAAAAAGAAAATCATAATCTAATTTTGTTAAATTCAATAAATGAGACATATAAGTTTAAAAAATTAGCCATATATCACTTTTTAAAAAATTTATTAGCTCCATAGCATATAAATTTTAAAATTAGAAAAATAGCACTTTTAGTTAATATTTATCAACATAAATTAAAACATCCACTCTATGTATACTCATATGTCAATATCTGTCAATAATTTTTAAAATTCTTCAAAAGTTTACCAGATGATAGGAAAAATTGTCGCCACTACTGTTGGGTGGTTTACGACAACTTTCACCAAAAAAATTAATCAATAATAGCCAATACAAGTCAATAAATTTATATACAAGTCAATACGAGTCAACAAACGTCAATACAAATATGTAAATGCCAGTCAATACCAGTTAATATAAGTTGATAAATTTATATATAAGTCAATAAATATCAATACAAATATGTAAATAACAGTACAATTAAATAACAGTTAATAGAAGTAAATATGTGTAAATAAATATTTAAATGTAAAGATTGAATATTCTTCCTTAAGCATAAGGACCATTTGGTAAGTTGCTGTTGGTTGCCGAAAAAACTCCAATGGTGGCGGAAACTCACAAACTCATATGCCATTAATTCGTAAATTTCAAATATTGTCTTATTTCATCCCGGCTGAACCATATTACATAAAAAGTAGTATATTTCTCCCTCTTTGACCACTGGAAAACAACGACGATCGAGGGAAGCAACAACATCAAATTGAAAAACTCTTGGATTTTAGATTTGGCAAATGATTGCAAAACCTCAAAAACTAGCTGAAAAGCTTTGACCATTGAATGGTTTTCTCAATTTTCCGAACGGCCTAGTTGACAGTTGCCGACAATGATGGTATTTAGAGACTCGCCGACTCGTTCTCTTCCGTTGGTGTGTAAGGATGATGGTGGCAACGCTTCCAATAGAAGCTCCCGTCCAATTTTTTAGAAATATTCTTGAAATATTCAGTTAGATTCTTTAAGAATATTTAAAAAATTTGACAAAATATTCTATGAATATTCTTAAAAAATAGATGGAATAATGATATAATATAGTAGTGCCAAAAGGTCAGGAATGTAAATTATTTTAAAAAAGGCAATGACTAAACAATAATATTTACCAAATATCAGGCACAAAATCATAAATTTTCCTTTTAGAAATTGCCTAAATGTGGTTAACAATAAATTAGAGTTAAACGCAGCGTCATTTTAAACTTCTAGTTTGGATAGGCAATTCTCCCAAAAGCCAAGCTTAAGATTATGAGGACTTAAATCCTGAGTTATGTGGCCTTTTTCAGGCCACTGTTGTTATTCATGTTCTCATGGTCTTATCATTCTATCAATAAGTTTCTTTGACATTTTTAACCAATAATATCAATAAAATTTTGAAATTGCCATTTTTTTTTATCATTTTATCAATAAGTTTCTTTGACATTTTTAACCAATAATATCTATAAAATTTTGAAATTGTCATTTTTTTACTCATTTTATCCGTTTATTTTTTTTATCTTACTTCCTCTTTTACATACTCTTTTCCTGCTTTTAATTGCACACATATGGTATTTTAATTGCTTTGGAAATTGGAAAAAAAAAAAGAAATCACTTGGTTTAAAAAAATTTAGCCTTTTCACTATTAAAATTAAAATTTAAAATTTACTTTATTTATAAAAAAAATATTATCTTTGTCTCCAAATAAGTATTCCAACTTTCATTTATCTAGTGTTAAAAAATAGTATTTATTATATTAAAAATATAATATTTAATAGATAAAAAGACTAATATACTTCTTATCTAAATATTAGTATTTATTATATATATGAGTTCTTTTTATTATTTGATGGTTAGAAAAGAAAAATTAATATCAAATTTTATTATAATTTAAAAATAGAATATTTATTATAAAAAAATTAGAAATTTAAACACTTATTGTGGAAGAGATAGAGTAACAGTTTGCTTTAAACGCATAAGAAATTAAATTAAATTGAAATAGAATAGTGGGCAGTGTGGGTATTTAAACTGCTGATGCGAATAATAAGAAGTAGATGTGTGTATCGGACGGTTCGGGTTAATCCGAACTGAACACAATTAACCTGAAACCCGATTTTTCTATATTTTTATCATCCGAACCAAATCCGAACTAAATTCGGGGCCCGACCCTTTTAACCCAAAAAATTCGGGCCCCAACCTCACTAAACCCGAACAATCCGAATACATATATAACGAGAAGAGCTACATTTTGATACATACAAATATACATTTGTAATTTCTTTTATTTTTGCAATTTCACAAGTGTGGGTCTTCTCTTCTGCAACAATTGATATATCACTACTGAAGATTGAACTTATCAAAGAAAAAGAAAATGGCAGAAGCAGCAGCTACGAAGAAAAAATCATGAGGTGGGTTCTGCTTCTTCTTCTTGAAATTTGGAGAAACGGAGGCTCAGATCATGTACATCCACTGCATCATCATAGCCTCATAGTTAACGTTGAGGGATCAAATCAAATCAAACTATGCATTTGGCCGATGAACTATCTGTAAACAGAGAGAGAAGGGAAGTTGGGAACACAAAAATACCAAGTGAAACTGAAATCACAGGTTCCGCTGCAAATCAGAGAGGCAAAATCCAACTACCCACAAAACCTTTCACCTCACTGAGAGCAAAACCTCATTCGTAAACTAATTATCTCTATACACTCAATAACAAAATCCCAGATCTGAGATTGCTTCAAAATCAAATAATTAAAAACCCAATAAAACTTAACACAAATACGAAATGGGAGTGAAGGCCTGAGGAGATGCGACCGACCGGAGGAGATGCGACTGACCGGACCTGGCAACGGTGGCGTGGCGGAAGTGAGGAGAAGGGGAGATCATGAACTTGCAGCGGCTGATGATTAAAAAGGCGAAGAGGGAGGAAGGGTTAGGTTTTGTTGATGGCCGAAGGAGGAGTGAAGGCCAGAGGAGATGCGACCGACCGAAACTAGCAGTGGTGGTGGAGGTGAGGAGAAGGGGAGAGCATGGACTTGCAGCGGCTGATGATGAAAAAGACGAAGATGGAGATTTTTGATCTAGGTGTTAGGTTTTGTTGGATTTTCAGGTCAAAAACGTTGTAGTTTTGGCTTATCATCGGGTTTGTCTGTTTGGTCGGGTTGACCCGAATAACCCGAAACCCGAACTTTTCACAATATGTTTATTCAAACCGAACCGAATAATCCAATTAAACCGAACCGAACACTTCAATTCAGTTCGGTCGGATTATTCGGGTGGATCGGTTTATGCACACCCCTAATAAGAAGCTCCCAATTTCGAACAAAAAAATATAAAAGGGAAATAAGCTGATGTATTTTTTAGTTTGAGGCTGAGAAGCAGAGAGCTAAGCCAGACGAGAAGCTGTCTCGTTATCCCCTAAATAAAAGCCATATCCACAACTCAACTACTGAGGGAGGGAAATACTCAGACCATTAACGTCGAACTAAGAAAATGGCGGCAGAGACTGTGAAATTAACGGGTTCTGGTTCATCTTCACTCCGCAGCTTCAATGCCTCTCAAAGAAGAGCTAATTCTACTTCTAGCCCAATTCGGTTTCTGGGTATCTCTCCTCGATCATCAGTTTCCGCTTCTTCAATCTCTTCCTCGCTTTCTCATTTCATGGGAAGTGTGCGTATTGGCTCACAGTCTTCTAAACTCCCCATTTTCCGTCAGCAACAGAGGAGAAGAAACTTTTCTGTCTTTGCAATGGCTGCTGAAGGTCTCTCTCTCTCTCTCTCTCTCTCTCAATTTAGTTAATTTTACAACTGAATTTCTTTGCTTTGATGCATTTTTTGTGTGCCTTTTTGTTTAGGTTATTGTGTTTGGGCTATTTTGTTCAGTTAATGTACAATTCGAATTTTAATGTTAATTAAGGTTTCTTGATATACTTCGTAATGGAATTTGGTGCTTCTGTTCCATTGTTCTGGCTGTGTATTACTCTTCTGTATATCAATAATTTGAAGTTCACCCAAGCTTTTATTAAAAGTTAAGACTTTGCTAGTCATCTGTAATTAGGCTGCTTATGGTATAATTTTTTTTGTTTAATTGATAAGAAGGCAGTACCATTGAGCTAGAACAATGAGCTATGGAAATTATAAGTACAAAACTGCAAATTACGTGTCCCTGCTCAAGCTCTCATGCTTTATTTCTATGTATTCCAAAGAAAAGAAGTCCGGCCATGAATACATGATGTACGGGAAGTCACATAAGTATATCCTGCTTGAGAGCAAATATGTTGACTGCTTACCTTTTTTTTCCCCACCTTATGAGCTTCGCCACTTGATTGTTTGCAAACTACTAAGTCCTGCAAATGGTCAGAGCTCGTTTATCATGCACTTTGCATGAAACATTAGATATAAAGTTCTGTCAATTGTTAACATTTGAAAGTGTGTTAGAGTATCAAATACTTGTTCTGCTTTTAGCATTTTTTTAGCTAACATGTTTTTTTATTTTGTTCCTTTTGGTAGAGGGAAAGCGTGAAGTACCTTTGAAAGATTACCGCAACATTGGAATTATGGCTCACATAGATGCAGGAAAGACCACCACTACAGAACGGATTCTGTACTATACCGGAAGAAACTACAAAATAGGGGAAGTACATGAAGGAACAGCTACAATGGACTGGATGGAGCAAGAACAAGAAAGAGGGATCACAATTACTTCTGCTGCAACTACTACATTTTGGAACAACCACCGGATCAACATTATTGATACTCCTGGCCATGTTGACTTCACACTTGAAGTCGAACGAGCACTCCGGGTACTAGATGGTGCTATCTGCCTATTTGACAGTGTTGCTGGTGTGGAACCACAGTCTGAAACTGTGTGGAGGCAAGCAGACAAATATGGAGTACCTAGAATTTGCTTTGTCAATAAAATGGATCGCCTTGGAGCAAACTTCTTCCGGACGAGGGACATGATAGTAACAAACTTGGGTGCTAAACCCCTTGTTCTTCAACTTCCAGTTGGTGCTGAAGATAATTTTCGAGGAGTTGTTGATCTTGTAAAGATGAAAGCTATACTTTGGTCAGGGGAAGAATTGGGTGCTAAGTTTGAATATGCTGATATCCCTGCTGATCTTGAAGAGTTGGCTCAAGAGTACAAAGCTCAATTGATAGAAACTATAGTTGAGTTGGATGATGATGCTATGGAGAAATATCTAGAAGGAATTGAACCTGATGAGGAGACTATGAAAAAATTGATCAGGAAGGGAACAATTGGTGGCAGTTTTGTGCCAGTCTTATGTGGCTCTGCTTTTAAAAACAAGGGGGTACAGCCGCTGCTTGATGCTGTGGTTGATTATTTGCCTTCCCCTATTGAGTTACCAGCAATGAAAGGGTCAGATCCTGACGATCCAGAAAAAACTCTTGAAAGGTCTGCCAGTGATGATGAACCATTTGCTGGACTAGCCTTCAAGATTATGAGCGATCCATTTGTGGGGTCCCTCACGTTTGTGAGAGTTTATGCCGGGAAGCTAAGTGCAGGATCTTATGTGCTGAACGCAAACAAAGGAAAGAAAGAGAGAATTGGAAGACTTCTGGAAATGCATGCTAACAGTAGAGAAGACGTCAAGGTAGCTTTAGCTGGTGATATTGTTGCTCTTGCTGGTCTCAAAGATACCATAACCGGAGAAACACTATGCGATGCTGATTATCCGATTGTGCTTGAACGCATGGACTTCCCCGATCCTGTGATCAAGGTTGCCATTGAACCCAAGACTAAGGCTGATGTTGATAAGATGGCAAATGGTTTGATCAAACTTGCTCAAGAGGATCCTTCTTTCCACTTCTCACGAGACGAGGAAATTAACCAGACTGTGATTGAAGGAATGGGGGAATTGCATCTTGAGATCATTGTAGACCGCCTGAAGAGGGAATTTAAGGTTTGTATATGCTACTCTTTGTGCTTTACTTTTAGTGTGATAAATATTGTTCTTAGTACTTCATTTTTTTGGCCAAATCTTTGGTTCTCGGTAAATCTCTGCATAGAACATCTTCAAACCTTGTCATCAAATATCTTTTTAGTCTGTTTGAACACTGGACTTTGGATACTCTAATTTCATAATGTGAGTATTAGAAGATGCAAAACCAAGAAAAGTAATTCGGCACCTGCATGCCTATGACCATAAAGTAAAAACAGAAGAGATTGAAAATTTCTATCTAAGGTTCTTTTTCACTTACAATGTCGTCATTTTATGTCAGTGTGCTTTCATTAGATCAGTTACATTTCTGTTTGTCTCAAGCAATGAAAAATACTCAGATTTGACAATTTTTTTATAATGTGTTATTGGCATGTACTTGTCTGCAGTCAATATGCACTGATGGTTTACAGACTGTGAATGAAACCCATGATATATCCATAGAAAATTTTCCCTATGTGGTTGTGTACATTTTGAACCAGCTGACCTAACCTATCACTTGTGTGTTTGCTGGTGATTGCTTCCAATGCATTGTGGGAGAGGAATAACTCTTAAAGTGTATATTCTATGAATGGATGTTCCTGAATCCCGCTTACTGATAAGTGCTCCTTAAACGTTTTGTTTTCTTATCAATACCATTCATCATACTAAAAGGAGCGGAGTGGCTAAAATTCAATTATCTAAATGTTGATTTGTATGAACTGACATGGATTGCTTCACTGAAACAGGTGGAAGCTAATGTTGGTGCTCCCCAAGTAAACTACCGTGAAAGTATTTCCAAAGTTGCAGAAGTGAAGTATGTGCATAAAAAACAGTCTGGCGGACAAGGACAGTTTGCTGATGTAACAATCCGATTTGAGCCCATGGAAGCAGGCAGTGGATATGAGTTCAAAAGTGAAATCAAGGGAGGTGCTGTACCAAAAGAATATATTCCTGGAGTAATGAAAGGATTAGAAGAGTGCATGAGTAATGGAGTGCTCGCAGGTTTCCCTGTCGTTGACGTACGCGCTGTATTGGTAGATGGTTCTTACCACGATGTCGATTCAAGTGTCCTGGCATTTCAACTGGCGGCTAGAGGAGCTTTCCGGGATGGCATAAAGAGGGCCGGCCCCAGGATGTTAGAACCTATAATGAAGGTGGAAGTGGTCACACCTGAAGAGCATTTGGGAGATGTGATCGGTGACCTCAACTCAAGAAGAGGACAGATCAACAGCTTCGGCGACAAACCTGGTGGTCTCAAGGTATGTAATGTTAAATAAAAGGATCATTACAGAAAGCAGAGATGTTAAGTGATGACGGGAAACTCACCCATTAAATAAAGCATTTATCTTGTGTTCTATATTTTTATAATGCGATGAGTTTCTACGAATGCAGGTGGTAGATGCCTTGGTTCCACTGGCAGAGATGTTCCAGTATGTAAGTACATTAAGGGGAATGACAAAAGGCCGAGCATCCTACACAATGCAATTAGCTAAGTTTGATGTTGTCCCTCAACACATTCAAAACCAGCTTGCTTCGAAAGAGCAAGAAGTTGCTGCTTGAGGTTTTATAGTATAACTTTTTGTCAGCTTGATACTACAATTGATTCAAGGAACCAGTTTTGTTTTCTTATGTACCCACTTCATATATAAATTCAAACAAATTTAGTGCTAAACAAACTGTTCATACCATTTTGTGTCCGGAAATTATCATTGATTCTGTAAAATTCATGTGAAATTTGGGAAGGAACTTGGTACTATCAAGTGAGGAAGCCTCATTCGCCAATTGGATAAAGGAAGTGAGATGAGGAAACACATGCACGAGTTATATAATTTTATCAATTATTAAATTTTTATTAATTAATTATTTTTATTTTCATATTATTAAGTTTAAATTTTTATTAATTAATTATTTTTATTTTCATATTATTAAGTGATTAAGATACATCCATACACTTTCCTTAAAAACAAAAAAATACATGCATACTAACGCAAACGAACATTTCGTACACATGTGCTTATTTTAGGCACTAGTATTCTATTTTATCTTATTTAGAATAATTAGTATTTTTTAACATGAGTTGCATGTATTTACTCGTTTAGTTATTCATTATATAATTTTATTATTTTATAAAAAATAGTATACTAGAATATGATGATTTAAATTTAATTAATTAATTTTATTTAAATTTAATTAATTAATAATTAAAATAATATTTTTTATTAAAATATAATTTAAATATTATTAATTAATTATGAATAATTATATAGTACCTTATTAGGATATGAATGAATTTAATTAATTAATAATTAAAATAATATTCTTTATAGAATATGATTTGAATTTCATTAATTAATAATTAAAATTGTATTTCTTATAAGAATATTATTTGAATTTAATTTATTAATCATTGTAAATAATTAATATGATTTGAATTTAATTAATTAATTATTATAAATAATTATATAGAAATGCATTTACTCTTGATGACATAGATTTTATAATGGCGTTTTATGCGAAGTCAAATGACCTTTTTATACTCACATTTAATATTTGTTTTATTTCTTAGCATACATGTTAATTTGTTTTATATTCTCATTATTAATATTGTAATTAATTTGATTAATTATATATTGACGGTAATAAAATTTATATAAAAATAATAAATTCTTATTTGAGTTCTATTAATTAAAAAGATTTTCACAATATTATTAATTATATAAATATAATTAAATTTTTAGATTATTTTAAAAATAAAATTTATCAAAATAAATCTGTTTGTTTGTAGATTTATTTTCATTTTACAAACTCATTAGTAATATAGTATTATTATTTCTATGATCAAGTTCACCTATGCTTCAATTATAAATGAAGAATTAGAATTATAATATAGTATGTATTTGAAATGTTTTTCTCACTATTTCTTTTTCTAAACTAAAATCGACTCGTTAATTTATTTTATATTCTCGTTATGAATGTTGTAGTTAATTTAATTAATTATATATTGCAGTAATAAACTTTATGTAGAATATTAAATTCTTGCCTGAGTACTATTAATTAAAATATTTTAAAAATATTATTAATTATATGAATATAATTAAATTTTTATTTTTTTTTAAAAATAAAATTTATCAAAATAAATTTTTTTATTTATACATTTATTTTTATTTTATAAATTCATTAGTCAATTTTATTATTTTTTGTTTAATAAATTTTATTAATCTAAAATAATATACTGTATAAATTAATTAATTTAATAATTTTGTAAAAAATTTTATACTTATTTTAGATGTTCGTTGTTATCATACTTTTTTTTACGATGTTAACATGTTTAATTAAAATATTTTTTATAATCACGGTCATCTTGATTCGATTATGAATGAAGAATAATATATAATTGAAATATTTTTCTTATTATTTTTTTTCTTAAACTAAAATTAAAAATAATAAAATTAATTAAATATATTTTAATTAATAATAATTTTACAAATAATTAAGTTCATTATTATAGAATATAATTTAAATTTATAATATTTTATTATAATTAAATGTTAATACAATAATATAAAATTCAACCAGGTATTAAAATTTTAGACACGTTAGATAATGAAATTATGATATAATTTTTAAATATATTAAAATATATTTAGACACACTATATATTAATACAAAGAAAAAAAAAAGACTAATTTTACTTTGGATACTGATTATATACCTAGAGTGTGAATGCAAATGCTGCATTAATTTTTATTTTAGTGTGGTGCTACGTCTTTGGAAAAAGATATAAGTTTTTGTTTTGTCAAAAATATAATTTGGGCAGTTTAAATATAATTATTTTAAAATAGATTTTTTTAGATAAAACTTTAAAATAACGATATTAATATGAATTATGATTTTAAATTTATTTATATATGTTATAGAAGTCTAAGTATCCAAACCCTTTAATTTGCATTATTTTATTTGGAATCAGAATTAATTCGTCTAATAACCATTTAATAAAATCAATAATATAAAATCAATATATTACTTAAGATTTTTCAATTAGAATACAATACTATATTAATTGTAACTCCAAATTAGTATAGAAAAGGTATTTTTGAGGATACTAATGTTATCCCTCATTCATGCTTTTATATATGTTATAGATATTTTAATATGTAATTGTAATCTTAATATTTTTAGTTTAAACAAAATTCATTTAAAAATTTTTAATTGATTATTATTGTAAATTAAAAAAGATATACAAAATAAATTTATCATTATGTTGGAAAATGGATGAATTAAATTATTGATTTTTAATTTAATAAATCTATTACTAAGATAAATAATTATAAAAAAAAGTTAAAATACTATAGTATCAATAATATAAATTATTATAAGCTATTGTTTTTAATTTCATAACTTAATTATTAAAATATTAATTTTATAAAATTCTAACTAAAAATGACTAATTATGAAAGAAATAAAAAATTATTTTTTTTATTAATTTAATAAATTTATTTACAAGTAATTATAAAATATTAAAATATTTTAGAGCAATAAGGATTTCACTATTGTTTCTTCTTATTTAGAAATTTGAATCTTTTTGTTTATCTTATTGTTTCATTAATTTAGGTATGAATTAGTTTTGTATGACTAGATGCAAACATGTTTTTTAAGACAATGGAATGATCTTTTTTTTTTTTTTTTTACTTTTATATTTGAGTATACTTGCATTTAATTTGTTATAATTGCTTCATCACCATTTACGACTTAGTTAATTATTTTGTAGCGAGAGTTGATTTATTTAATGAAAAACTAATCAAATTTACTTTGTTCCTGAGAGTTAATATATAACATGAACTTCTTATATATCTAAGGAGTTAAAAGATAGAACTTGAACATTCATATTCGTCACTACATTAGAAACATTTTTTTGTTGACTTAGATACGAGAACCAAAAGATTTAGATTTGTCTTCCAGTTGATCATTCATCATTCTTTATGAGTGATAATTGCATTGGACTATTATTGTTATCTAGCCATATATTTTAGATATTTTTATATTAGTTTATTTATTTGTTTTATTTTTATAGTCTTTATATTTTTAATATTATATTTTTTAGTCTCAAATTTTTACACCGTTTAATTATTTTGGTCATTTTAAGAACTAAAAAATATAATATTTTAAAAAATGAAGGAATAAACTATGGAATATTTTAAAATTGAAGGACTAAAAAGTTTAATATTTTTACAACTAAAAATAATTTGCTAAATGAGTGATTTTCAACCAGCAACCAATGTTTATTAGTTCTTTTGTTTGTTATATGCATAATTTATATGTGCATATTTATTTATTTTTATTATTTTAATGTCACAAAATCATAGAAGGACTAAAAATAAAATAAGAAAAATATAGTGACTAAAAATATAAGTACTAAACTACATAATACGTAAAAATACAGGGACTAAATAATAATTATCCCTTCAATCGACTAGTTTTGATTTTTGAAAAAAAAATGAATAAGAAGAAGATAACCAGAAAGCAGTGCAGCGACAGGGTTTAGGGTTTTTCGAAGCAAGCTATCAATGGCGTGTTTTCTAATGGCAATTCGGCGTTCAAGCAATTGGAAATCGGTTTCTTCTTCATCTTCTCCGTCGGTGCTCAAGGTACGCTCTATTCCGCAATCTGACATGACTTTCATTAGAGCTTTAATTCTTTCCAAAACTCTAAGCACATCCTCTGCTGTTCCTGATAACTACCAAAGACCACTTCCTACTGGTTATCATGATGAGAGAAACCCTAATAGCCAATGGAAGGAACAGCCTCCTCTGTATAACCAGAATCAGTTCAATTATCAAAATAGGGGATACCCCAATTCCTTTTCTCAGCAAACATCAAACCAAATCCCTAATCAATGGAGTCCTCAGGGTCAGAACTCGCCCCAGTACCCAAACCGTAATCAAGTGAGCCCCAATCATTGGAACTCTACGGTCCAGAACCCTCATCAAATTAAACCAAGTCAGCATTTTCCTCAGCATCAACCGCAACAAAACCATAATCAGTGGAACACGCGACCTCAAAATCATCCCCAATACCAAAACACTGGTCAGTTTAATGTTCAACAATCTAGAAACCCAAACCAGTGGAACAATCAAAATCAGGGTTATCCACAAGTTAGAAACCCCGACCAGTGGGCTCGGCAGGGGCAAAACCTGAATCAAGGTAAAGTTCGTGTGGTCCCTGAAACTCATGCTCCAGTGGGTAATGCTGACCCCGGTGTTCCTGCTCCAGCTCCTTCAATAGCAGATTTGATGCAATTGTGTCTGGAGGGTAAGGTTAAGGAAGCTATTGAGATATTGGATAAAGGGGTTAAAGCTGATGAAAATTGTTTCGGTACTTTGTTTGAGTTGTGTAGGAAATATGAAGATGCCAAAAAGGTGCATGACTACTTTTTGCAATCAATGCATAGAGGTGATCTAATGTTGAATAACAAGGTCATTAAAATGTATGGGAGATGTGCAAGTATGACAGATGCTAGAAGGGTTTTTGATCATATGCCTGAGAGGAATATGGATTCATGGCATTTGATGATTAATGGGTATGCAAATAATAGTTTGGGAGATGAGGGGTTACAATTGTTTGAGGAGATGAGGAAGTTGGGATTGAAACCTACTGAAGAGACGTTCTTGGCAGTTCTCTCTGCTTGTGCTAGTGCAGAGGTAGTGGAGGAAGGATTTTTACATTTTGAATCGATGAAGAATGAATATGGAATAAATCCAGGACTTGAACATTATTTGGGGGTTATTGATATTCTTGGAAAATCTGGTTATGTTAATGAAATTGAAGACTATATTCTTAAATTACCATTTGAGCCTACAGTGGAAATCTGGGGTGCATGGAGGAATTATGCTCGGATTAATGGTGATGTTGATATTGAAGATCGAGCTGAGGAGTTGATGGTTGCTCTTGACCCATCAAAAGCTGTTGCCAACAAAATTCCTACTCCATTGCCAAAGAAGTATAGTACAATCAGCATGCTTGAAGGGAAAAATAGAATTATTGAATTTCGTAATCCTACTCTTTACAAGGATGATGAGAAA
>CATIWJ010219670.1:0-25669 GCA_949640765.1 Croton laevigatus | reverse complement strand
TAAGTAATCCATATCTACTTCTAATTCCTTCAATTGATCATCAATTCAAGAGATTAAATAGAGATTGAATTCTGAAATTCTAGGGTTCTTATGACTAAAATTAGGGAAAACATGGATGTGGTGGTTAATTGGTTAGATAGGATTTATATGTTCATAAACAAGATGAAAGAAAGCTGAAATCATAATCTGACAGATTTTTAGGGTTGAATTCAAGCTGAGTTTCAAACATGATAGGGGCGGAATATGAGGAAGCCATAGAATAGAAAGTTGTAGGTTTATTTCTTAGCTAAAAATAGAGACCGGATTTACCTTATTTGGACCTGTATAACGGAAGTTATAGCCGGAATACTGGCAGGCGGTCAGGCTGTCGGAATCAAATAGGCTAACAGAACAGACCGGATTTCAATAAATTATTTGACCATGATAGAAACAGAATTTAAGGAAGTGTAAAACATGAAAGTTGTAGATGTATATGTCTAATTTATGTCTGTAAAATATTTTTGGCAGAAACGAAATATATAGGAAGATATACTTGAAAAACAGAAGGTGATGCCAGTCTGAAACTAAGTCTGGCAGAATTGAAATTGTGAACTTTGGTTGACAATTTGATAGGTTAATGACATAATTTGAAGTAGGGGCAGAAGACAAAGTTGTTCCCCTATTTGTTAAAAAACTTTAGAAGTTAGAACCAACTCAATTGGACTAGTAATAAAGAAGGTACAACTGAAACGGTAATACGCACGCAGGCTGAAATCTTGAACCAGGGCAGAACCGGACCTGTATCTTTAGCACATAATATGGATACGTAATGAACATAATTAGATGTTATGGTAGAAGACAATATTGTGTATAAATATGTTAGCTAACTAGAGAATTAAGAACCACTTGATTTATACATTAAATGAAGAAGTTATGATTAAATTACTAAGCTATGCGCACATGTAAATAAATAATTGGCAAGGGAAAATGAATGAACATTTGAGATATGGTGTGTTGATTATAGAAGTGTTTATTTTCGGTTTATATGAGGAGTGAGGGCATAAGGATAGTTTGCCGAAGTGTTTGGGTTATTTTCTTTGCAGAATTCAGTGCATAGTCGCAGGGACTATTCATTTAGTCGCTGTTACTATTCACGAGTTGTCCGTTCCTAGGCGGAACTCAGGCGAAATTTCCGTAGAAATAGACCCAGAATTTGGTTAAGTAAAATTGAAGTATATTTGGCAAAGTGCTATAAGACATAACCCCATTACTTTAAACCTCATACGTATCATAGTTACAACTTAGCATGTCCAATAGCTTACAGAAAATACATTGTACGTATTATTACGAAGTGTACACATAAACGTAAAATCGGTAGAATACTATTCATTTGGTAAAATACTATTCATATAGTAAATTACTATTCACTTGGTCAATTGGCAAATATGAATATATGAAAAGTATAAACGTATAAGAATAACCCAGTAGTGTTAATGTAGTAAGTAAAAGTAAGAAAAAAAGCATAAGCAAATATTGAACACGTATGTATGTATTATATACACAACAAATAAAAGATCAAAATAAGTTAAGTTACAAGACACGAGTTACAAATAGTAATAAATGGAATTAAAGTAAGACATAAGAGGAATTCAAAACTACTAATATTAGAAGAAATATATAGTAAACGAGAGATTAATAAAATTGTGATTATACTTGTTAAGCTAGATTGCGAGGAGGTAGTGTAATTAGACCAAGGGCACGGAAAGTAGCTGACGAATAAATCGGCATCGAATCAGGTTTGGTACTTTGCTTTTATTTACTGCATTTTTATATATATGTGCAATTATGTGAACATGTGATGACTTGTTTGCAATACTGTATTACTATTTGATATAAGTGCCATTTGTAAATAAGTAATGTGCTAAATCGAACTGAGTAAAAGTAAAGTACCCAATAAGCATAATGCTTAGCAAGTTTAGTGTCTGCTAAACTTGTAGGTTATGGAAAGACGCAAAGTCAAGCAGAATAGTCAAATAAAGTCAGGCTCACCAGAGATACTTAGCATGGCATATGCTGCGCAACAAAAGTCAGAAGTCAGAACAGACAATAGCATAAAAAAAAAAATTTTTTTATCAGATAATGCTCTGTATACCAGTAAACATCAATTGTAGCACACTTAGCTCGGCTAGTAACTAGTCGAGTTAAAGGGTGTTACAAAGTTGGTATTTATAAAAAAAGTGACGCGACGGTTACAGAAATGAAGAGCCACCCATTATGACGATTTCAGAACCGAGGCGACGTTTCACCTAAAAAGAGCCACGTGTCGCGCAGTTATCATTGGGCGGGAAAGCCACCGCCTTGAAAATTAAATAGTGTCGCATAAATATAATGAGGTGCACCCTAATGGGCTAGAGGATTCTAAGCCCAACGAAGCGGTTGTTCAGAAGATACCAAACGTTAGATGTTTTGAGGTCAGTACATATAGCAATTGCCCTCAATCTTTAACTAAAGAACTTGGGGGGGACATATGATGACATTGCCCCAATAGAGGTTCATCTCAGATGAGCCATAAGGTTTGAAAACTGTGCTTGGGCCTGGCGAAGGTAAAGGCCCAAGACCAGTGTAAGCTCGATCTAGCTGCTGAGGGCCAAAGGTCAGCATACGATGATCGACCTCGAGGGCGCTCAGGTCGGTATCTAGAGTCATCCGAGAGATTGTTCCCTAGGTCAGGCCTCGGGTAATAATTACTTATAATATTGGATAGGCAGACACGCCACCCATACCTTGACTCGCACGGGCTTCTATACACACATTACAGCCATCATTACAGAGAGTTGATATTTATTGTCATCATTACGGGAGAGTTGTCATTACTGTCATTATTACAAGGAGTTAACGTGTAAGCAACCCTTAAGAATCCCTAACTATAAATACCCCAAAGATCTACTATTCACGGGTAATCTCTCTCTTATTATTCCAACTTTTTCTATTCTCCCTTTTATATCGATTGATCTCAGGTCTGACTTATGCATCGGAGTGTTTGCTAAGGCAACACCCTTGCTCATTCTTTTGTTTTCAGGACTAATGTAACCAGACTTAACCATTGGCTTCTCCAAGGTGAACCTCGGCTCGAATTGTTTCCCCATTTAACTTCAGAAACATTAATCAGTAAAGAGGGAAGAACATGGGGAATCGAAGAGAGGTTGAAAAATAGAAACAGAGATCGAAAAAGGGAGGTCTGGGACCCGAGAGGGCCCGTGAAGGTCTGAGCTTCACCGGACGATGAAGAACAGAGACGAAAAAGCTTAAGTTTGGAGAACCGGAAATCAGAGTCCCGATCGGAGACAGAGGGTTCTAGTTTGTCAGCGATTTATAGAGCATTAGAGGTACAGTTTTGATGAGGACGAAAAGGAAAAACGAGAGATTAACCAAGAATAGAAGTTTTGTTTTCACACCAGAAAACTAACGGTAAAAGACGAGACAGAGGGTGCTGGATGATCTGGAAACGACGACCAAAAACCCAGAATCAGTTCTTTACAACTAAAGTTTAAACAGCAGTCACGGATTTAAAAGAGAAGATTGCTGATTGGGACTCAGCTGACAGGGAAGAAAAGATTGCCATTGCAATATTGAGTTTGTTCTTTTCCTTTATTTGATTTACGTTTGAATTTGTGAAAATTGATGTCTATGAATTGAAATACATTTTGTGTGGATTGAGATTGAACTTGGAATATATTCTGAGAATTGTTTTGCTTGGTTAATGTTCTTTTCTTCTCAACTCTATTTTCCATTTGAATTTGTTGGAATTGTGATAATGTTGAATATGAGCTAATTTGAACATTGTCTAGGGTGGTTATGAAGTGAATTATGATATGATATTCGAATTTTAGCTTGTTTATTGTTTAATTCCTTTTCTTAATTGGTTTGAGTGAATATTTTCAGACAGTTGCTTAGCTACCAGTTGTTCGATCTAGGCTTTGAATAAAGGAGCAAGAGTTGAAATTTTTAGCCTGATAACATCCAATTAAGCTCTTAAAATGAATTAGAAATATAAGTTTTAAGAGTAGTATTTAGTTTTGATAAATTGAATTCTGTGAATGCGATTGCTAATAGAGTACTCTTTATCGTCGAATTTTCGAAAACTAAATATTTTGGAATAATCAATTGGGTGAATTTATATTCATAAAGGATTAATTTGCAGATTACAATCCCTCGACATTCTTTCCAAAATTGTTCTCATTTTTGCTCGTTAATTACTGTTGCTTTGTTGACGGAAGTTACTACTGTTTGCGTGTGTTCATTTAATTTTTAATTAATCAATTCAATCACTTGCTTTGCTTAAATTTCCTAAACTTCACCATATTCAACTTGTCAGCTAGATAATAGAAAGAGAGTTATCTCTAGTATTCACTAGTCCTTGAGAGAATAATACGACCTTGGGTGCTTACCATTAAGCTACAATTGTCCCGTATACTTGCGAGTCGCTTTTGGACAGTATAATTTTAGGCGAACACTCTTGGGATTGTTTTTGCACCTGTAATGTGTGAGACACTGCGATGTAGTTCGAGACAGTTATGTAGCGCGAGAGACACTTGTTAATTTTTAGCAGTTCAATTCCTTAAGCAAGTTTCACTTAGATTTCTCAAGTATGGTCTTCATACTTACTAGTGCAATAAAAAAAAACTTCGAAATAGATTAGTAGACTTCACAAATCATTATATTTGAACAAAATTCAAAATTAATGGAGTCATTTTGATAGAGATTAAAACGTAAAACTCAGATCAAACACACAAGAATAATAGAGAAATTAATGAAATATGGATGTGTATCCACTGATATATTAATGAAGATGAGTTGATAATAGAAAGAAAATAACAATGACTAATAAACAGCCTCTAGGCTCAACCCGTGCAGATACTCTGCCGCTTACAAAAGTATTTGGCCAAAAAAGATACCCACTACAGGTTTGTTACAATCATTTATACTAATTATTCCTAATTAACTTTGCTGATATGGCACCATCTTTCCTTGATCCCCAATATTCCCTTCCTTGGACAGAGACTATTTCCTTCTTGAATAAACTAGGAATAGCTTGTTGATGTGGCCTTCTTATCATTACTATCCCCCTCTGAAATAGCCTTGTCCTCAAGGCTAAAATGTGGAAATTGAGCTAACAAATCTGATTCATTCATCCAAGCAGCATCAGCTTCAGATTTCGCTTTCCACTGAATTAGAACTTGTTCTACGAAACCATTGTCGGAGTGAACAATTCTTCAATGGTGGACTTGATCAGGTTCAACAAATGGTCCTTCATCAATTCCCAGGTTGTTTAGTAGCTGAGCATTGATGGGATGGTTGTCGATTACCCGTTTTAATCGAGACACATGGAATACAAGATGTATCTTAAAGTTGGTAGGCAGTTGGAGTTTGTAAGCGACAACTCCGATTCTTTTCATAACTTCAAAGGGCCCATAAAAACGAGTAGCCAATTTATCATTGACTCAGTGGGCTACGGAGTGCTGTCTATGAGGCCTTAGCTTCAGGAAGACCTTTTCCCCAATGCAAAATTAAACGTCACGGTGCTTAGGATTTGCATATTTAATCATCAGTTGTTGGGATCTATGCAAATTGTAACAGAGCTACTACAATATCTTATCTTTGTCTTGCAAATGTTGAGAGAGAGCTTCAACCCTTGTTTCACCTGTTAAGAACGGCTGAAGAGTAGGAGAGGGTCTTCCATAAACCACTTCAAACGGAGTTTTTCGAATAGCTCCTTGATAATTGGTATTATACTAGTATTCTGCCCAAGTTAGCCATTTGGCCCATGATTTTGGTTAGGGGTGTTCATGTGCGGTTCGGTTCACCGAACGGAACCGATAAGCTTAAACCGATTATAAAATTGAACCAAAAAAAGAAGACCGAACACCGAACTGAAATTACATAAAAATGATCAGAAATCGAACCGATTTTATCGGTTCGGTACGGTTCGGTTTCGGTTTCAAACCGAAATTTCACCTAAAAATAATTTGGCACTCAGATCACAACCTTCATTTCCCAAACTAAAATCCTCAACCTTGTAACCATAATCACAGCAAATTTAACAAATTCACAACAAATAAATTTAACAAATAAATTGATGAAATAAAAACAGATTCAATAAAAAATTTTCTGATTCTTTAATATTAAGTTTCAATATACAAACCAAAAATCAAATGAATAAACAAATTGTTTCCACCAAATTAACACAAATTGTAAACCAAAAAAGAAAAAAAAACTTAAATATTACTTTGCAGCAAATCTTATGAAATAATCCACCCAATCTTATTGTTGGTTGTCGATAAAAAATCACAAAAATCTGTATTCATTTAACAAAAAACATATATAGATAGAAGAATCAATCGCAAAAATCAACTGAAAACAATAGCAGGTTTTAAGCGCTCAATTGGAAACACTACCGCCGGGAATCCATTGTCGTGGTTGAGATGGTGAGGAACTGGACGTCTTCGCTTCCAGATCTGCTCAATCGTTTCTCAGGTCTTGATTCTGAAGGTGAGTGCTGGTTTCTTTCGAATACCAACTCTGTTCTTGTCGTCATCAACTTCTTTCTTTCTTTCTTCATCTTTGTTTTTGTTCTCATTTTCCAGAAAACCAATCCCCCTCTGTGCCTCTATTGATTTTCAAAAGTCATCCCCTTTCTCAAGTTCTTCTTCACAATCTCATTCTAAGGTATCAGATTATAGCGAAGAAGAAGAAAGATCCAAAATCAAAAGGACGCCCAAAAAATGGAAATGAGTTTCATTCTTTCAAACTAAAATGAGTTGGAAGATTAAGAGAAGAAGAAGAAGGGAAGAGGAGAGGAGAGGAAGGCGACGGTTAGAAGGAGAGAAATGAATTGTTTTAGGGTTAGGTTTTTATTATAGGGTTATATACATAAAACAAAACGGTGAGTTTAATTTCGGTCGGTTCAGTTTGCAGACAAGCAGAACTGACTTTCCGAACTGAAATTTTTAGTTAATATAATTTTTACACTGAAAACCGAACTGAAATATTCGATTTCAGTTCGGTTCGGTTTGGTCGGTTTTTCGATTTACGGTTTTTTATGAACACCCCTAATTTTGGTTGTTCGGAAGAAAAACAGCGAAAATATGACTTAAGGCTTCTGTTCAAAACCTCTGTTTGACCATCACTTTATGGGTATATGCAGTGCTAAAGGATAAAGTAGTACCTTGTAAGCGGAAGATTTCAGTCCAGAAATGACTTAGGAATAGTGGATCTCGATCGCTTACTATAGTTAGAAGGATGCCATGGAGCCGGATAATCTTTTTCATGATAGCGTTGCTACTGTGGCTACCATAAAAAGGTGTCGAAAATTGATAAAATGAGTATACTTAGAGAGTCTGTCCACCACAACTAAGACGCAATCCTAGCCTTGAGATTTTAGGAGGCCAATGATGAAGTCAAGGGCTATATCCTCCCAAATTTGGGTTGGTATTGGTAAAGGTTACAGTAGCCCAGTCGGTAATTTAGCCTCATACCTGTGTGTTTGACTAATCAGGCAAGCTGTTACAAATATCTTGATAATACCCATCATCCCTGGCCAATAAAAATTTGAAGCAATGCGCTTGTATGTTCTATATGCCCTGGAATGCCCGCCTAATACGGTAGAGTGAAATTTTGTCACAATCTTTGGAATCCATTTACAATCTGTGGAATCCATTGAGAAGAAGGGGATATCACTAACCTGCCCTTATAAAATAGTCTCCCATGTACTAGAGCATAGTGAGTGTGCCGGGTACCCCCAGAAGAAAGATATAAAATTATTTTAAAAATTACAGTGTCTTATTGAATCTCCTTATCAATATCATCCCAATCTATCCATTGTGGACCCAAGATGGCTTGAAATTCTGCTTTGTTATGGCATTGAGATAAGGAATCAGTCACTCTATTGGACTTCCTGATTTTGTACTCAATGTTGAAATTATAACCCATAAGTTTGGCTGACCAGTATTACTGGGCTGAGGTTGATACACTTTGTTGAAGAAGATGACGGCGGCTCTTTTAGTAAGTCCAAACTGTAAAACACCTCCTGATTAAGTATGGGCGCCAATGTTTAATAGCTAAGATAAGGGCCATTAGCTCATTCTTTTAAGCTGATTGGTATAAAGCTGGGTCACCAATGGCTTTAATAAAGTAAGCAATGAGTCTATTATCTTGCAAAAGAATAGCAAAAACACCTGATTTGAAGCATCGATTTCCACAACAAAAGACTTGGAGAAGTCGGGCATAGCAAGTACTAATGATGAGGTTATGGCTTGTTTGAGGGCAATAAATGAATCATGAGCTTTTGGTGGCTAGGAAAGCAGTGAGAGGACGTGCTATTTGTCCATAATTGGCGATAAAATGCCTGTAATAACCTATAATTTCCAAAAATCCCTTAACAGCCTTGGTTGACATTGGAGTGTGCCATTTTAGGATGCTTGAGATCTTAGAAGGATCCATTGCAACGCCATTGGCGGAAATGATGTGCCCAAGATACTATATAGACTGGCGTCCGAAGGTGCTCTTCTTTTGATTGAGCTGAAGTAAGTTATCCTTGAGTAGTTGCAAAATAACATTTAGATGTTGCAAGTGAGAAGCCTAGATGTGGTTATATATTAAGATATTATCAAAGAAAACAAGTACAAATTTTCGAAGATAGGGACGAAAGAGATCATTCATGTCAGCTTGAAATGTGGCTGGTGCATTTGTCAAACCGAATGGCATGACTAAGAACTCATAATGGCCCTAGTGAGTCCGAAAGGTTGTCTTAGGTGTTTCTTCAACCACCTGAATTTGAAAGAAACCTGATTGGAGGTCAAGCTTAGAGAAGTACTTGGTACCATGGATCTCATCCTATAAATCTTGAATAACCAAAATTGGGTACTTGTGCGAAATTATTATTTTATTTAATTGGTGATAATCAACAAAGAACTGCCAGCTGCTGTCTTTCTTCTTGACAAGGAGAACATGACTAGAGTACGGGCTTGAACTACGCCTGATAATACCAGCAGAAAACATATGTCGAACCAACGGTTCAATCTCATCTTTCTGAAAATGACCATATCTATATGGCTTGATAAAGATCGGACCCTGGCCAGGCTAAAGTAGGATCCGGTGATCAGTAGATCGATGAGGTGGAAGGCCATCAATGTCATGAAAGACCACTTCATGAGTAAGTTGCAACTGTTGATTTTTAAAATTAGTAATCAAATCTGCTGGTGTACTTAACATTGGAGATTCCTTAGCCGGTAAAGCCCACAAAACTGCTGAAAATGATATCTCTATTGTCTTAGAGAAGGACTTGATAGAGACTTGACCTCAGGTGAGAAATGGGTCTCCCATTAGCTGAACTAGCTTGTCTTGGTGCTGGAATGCCATAGTTAATTTCTGCCAATTTACCTGCATATCGCTAAGAGTTTCCAACCAAGCAATACCCAAGATTATGTCAATACCTTTTAATGGAAAAAATATTAAAGTCACCATTAAGATTGTAAGAACCTAATTCTAAGTGTAACTTCTTACAAACACCAGAGGATTGCATGCGGTGACCATCGCCTAACCAAACATAGAATAGGGCAGTTGGATCCACTGCAAGGTTCAGATTATAAGCAAGGCTTG
Organism: Croton laevigatus; assembly: GCA_949640765.1. Lineage (NCBI taxonomy): Eukaryota > Viridiplantae > Streptophyta > Magnoliopsida > Malpighiales > Euphorbiaceae > Croton > Croton laevigatus. The sequence goes on along the minus strand of CATIWJ010219670.1, from coordinate 16,033 downwards.
AGGACACAAAGTTGTGGCTAGCTCCACTATCTACCATTATCAGCACCGATTGAGAGTTAATATTACCTAAAAGCTTCATAGTCTTAAGTTAAGAGAGACCAAAAGCCGAACATAATGATAACTCCAATTGCTGAAAATGAGCTTCGTCAACATCAATTGGAAACGTGTGGTTGATATCAGAATCAAGCTCTTGAAAACATCCCTTTTTTGGCATGATCTCATCTTCTCCACCAATGATTGTCCTTAGAGATTTATTTAGACATTCATGAAGTGGTGAGTAAAGTTGTTTACACTTGAAACAAAGCCCCTTGGCTCTTAGATCTTAGTAGTCCTTGTGAGAGTAATGACAAACACCATGATTTTTGGTGGGTTCTGAGGGGTTCCGATTGGGAGGAGGGAGGGCGAGTGGACGATGTGGTGTATCAGGGGTGCGATTGAGGTGGATTGCGTTTTAGGTTCAAATTCGATTTGAGTGGGTTGTATTTTGGGAGGCGGGTTGAGTTGGTGATAGGTAGGCGGGTGTGGACTAAAGTGGGGCAGGCGATAGGGTTTTAGGGCCAAGCCCGAATCTAAAGTTTGAAGAATCCTAAAAATAGTGCCTCTGGAAGGATTGAGATGTAGCTCTCTTTCAACCTCCTTTGCTACCCTCATTGCACGATATAGATCACCAGAATCCGTAGATATGAGCTGGATTCTCTTTTTTCCTTTTAATCCATTGAGAAAATACCCAAAAGTTGAGAGTCAAAAAGAGTAGGTACCTGGGCAGCATTAGTGATGAACTCATCAATGGTTATGAGCTGTTTGGTGGCGGAAAGGTATATTTTGTAGTTCAAAGTATTGTTCAGATTTAGTAATCTACCCAAGAGGGTCTGTTCCAGTAAAAATGGGCATATAAAGTTTTTGAATATAGTTATGGATTTCATATACGATGGATTTGGGGGGGTTTGTATGTGTGTTTGGATGTGAAGGAGGTGAAGTATTGGTAACAGATATCTCAGGTTGGTTTTGGTGGGTGAATGGGATTGGGTTTGCAAATTCAGATGTTATGGATGGGTATTTTCCCTTGAGTATCAACTGTTTGAGGTCATTGAGATCCTATTGGAGGTCAGAAAATTGGCAAGTAGTATCTAATTTAATGGCAGAAATTGATTCTTTTATTGAGGCTATGTTCTTCTTTAAAGATTCTACCAAAATGTAAACGGTTATTAATTTTCACTAACAATAGTCGGTAATTGGTAATTTTGTTCAGTAACATAACGGTACGGTACTAGTTAGTAAGTATGATAAAGTTAGTAAATCCTATTACCAAATTTAGAGAATCCCATATGCCAAAACTACATATGCGTGTGTATATCTTACTAAAGAAAATCCCCAAAATTTATAAACTTAATTAGGGATGCACAAATTCGGTTCGGTTAATGAACCGAACCATAAACCGAATTTTTTTATGAAAATCGAAAACCGAATTATGTAAGAGAAAACCGAATGCGAACCTTCGGTTCGGTTCGGTTTCGGTTAAAAATCGAATGTGCAATCTGTTTTGAATTAAACCAAAAATTCGGTTTGGGTTAGGTTATATATCTGATTTTTTAGGGTTAGATTATGTAATTGGTTCATATGCAAATCGACTTGTATGGTAATAATTCAGTTCGGTTCGGTTCTAAAACTTGCCAAACCGAATTCCGAACTGAAAAATTCGGTTACTCCTTCCATCAAATCAATAACCAAACCGAATTTTCAGTCGGTTCGGTTCCGATTCGAAAAACGAATTTCAGTTTAATTTGTGCACCCCTAAACTTAATTACTTTCGTCTTCTGTTCTCCGCCGCTGACGCAACGCGCAGCATAGCAAGCAAAAGAGAGATCTTCTTCTCTCTTTGTCTTCTTATTCCTTTTACGCTCACCTCTCCTCCTCATATCAATGCCGACGGTGATGCTAATCTCCATCTAAGGTATGAGATTCTCAAGCGGTCACGCCTATAAGCGCAGCCCAGTTGTCGTCTCTTATTGGCTCTTCTACTCGATCTAATAAGTACTACTCTAAACCTCTAACTATTGTTTATCTCTTGGATTTTTTTTTGTTATTGGTTTATTATTACAATTATAGTCCTTTAATTTTCTAAACATAAACTCAGAGAAAACCAAAAGCAAATGCAAAACTCAATTATATTTTGTTGAGCAAAACCAACGGTTAATGAAGGTACCCCGTAAATGTTATTTATTTCACTCTTGATTCTTATGTTTATATTTTATTTCATATCATCTGATTCAATCTTCTATTTACTTTTTGTAATAGAATGACTGATTGTGAAGAAAATGTTCAATTGTCAAGTGAAGGGGATAGAGAAGAATTATTTTGGGACGATACAAATCCTAAATCTTCAGATGAAGAAGAATTGTTTACTAATATATTTATTAACGAATTAGATATTTATTATGTACGGGGAAAATTACAATTTTATTTTATTACTGTATTTTCACTTAATCTTCTACATTTTTGTTTTGGTATTTAAATTTACATGTATATATGAGTTATTGAATAGGTGTATTTACATATTTGGTGATCGTATTAACCGATCAATAATCAGTAACTAATTAATTTTGGTATATTATGATTCTAACATACTACCTCCGTTTTTTTCATTTTTTTATATTTCTTAATTCTTTACATATAGAAATGTTATAAGTTATAATTTTTTTTTTATTGTTATTTATATATAATTTAAGTACAGTATTCATATTTTATAACTAACCTAAACATCCTTTAATCCATATAAAAATAAGGACATCTGGGACATATTATTGAAATGTAAAGAAATGAAAAAACGGAGGTAGTATTACCTTTTAGCGTCGGTAATCAGTAACCTGTTACCGCTTGCTCTACCGTACAATCCACTTTTTTTTTGGCAAATCGTACAATCCACTATGCTCTAAGTATTTGATGTTAATGTATTTGATGTTTTTAACGTATTATTCAAATTTTTAGAATTGTAATTTTGAAAATTTTGGGAAAGCAACGTGTATGAAACTGATCCGCGCGCCAACTGAAACCTTATCAACTCAGTAGTTTGAGAAACATGAAATATGAACAATTATATCACACTATAAACCTAACGGACGTTTGAAGTTTAAAGCATTGAAGATAATGTTGAGTTTGACATCTCCATTTTTCTTTTACTATTCTGTTTCAGCCCATCACAATTTTCGAATCAGAGCATCTTCTGCTGCTCCTCGCATTGATCTCAACACCCTTCAATCTGCAATTGATAAGGTTTTTATTTTTCTTTCTTGCCCTTTTTCTTTATATAGATTTCAATTTGGGTCAAACAAATTCCTTTCTTTCTGCTACAGTAGGGATGTGGATTAAATAACCATGGATTTATTTTGAATAATTAACATTAGTAGAATAAAATTAGTTTCTACAATACCTAAATTGAGGATCTGTTGGCAATATTTCTTCCTTTTTTAAAATAAGATTTCATTGTGGAAGTTTAAAATTTATAGTGAATGGAGTAATGGCAAAACCCAATCGCGGATTTACAAATGAATGTTTTAAGATTTATTTGTAATAATGAATTCAGAAAAATGAAGGTGTGTTTGAACAAATTTTGATGAATGAAAATGGAGACAAACCAAACTGGTAGACTGAGCAGTGGATCTGGTTTTGGTTTGCTTATTGTGAGAGTTGATTATGTCATATATTATGTATTACAGTAGAAGTTGTTGTTCCTAAATTATAGCATCAACAACTATTTTTGTTGGGGCAGAAAGATAGTAATGCTGCTAAAGAGGCACTTGACCAACTGAAAGAAGAAGGTTGGGCTCAGAAATGGAGCTCTCAGCCCTATGTTTCTCGCCGTACGGTCAGTACGTCTCCATTACAAGCATCAACTTCTGGGATAGTACAAGAGTTACAATACAAACTGATGCTTCCATGTATAAAATTATGAATGCCTTTTTATTTTTCTCCTTTTGACAGTGTTTTCATTTTACTTCCTTAAATTTGTTTCTTTAATTGATCTTATGTGCCAGACTTCTCTCCGCGAACTAACAACTCTTGGAATAAAAAATGCAGAAAACCTGGCAATTCCAAGTGTTAGAAATGATGTAAGTGTTGTGTAAACTTTACCAGATAAGCTTAAGCACTTGGGTCAAATTATTTTTTTCATGTATGATTAAGTTAATATCTTTGATTAATACAGGCAGCTTTTCTTTTCACAGTGGTGGGAACGACGGGATTTTTGGGCGTTCTTGCAGGCCAGCTTCCTGGGGTAAGGCTTAAGCAATTTTCTTCTCTTCCTAGTTCCTCAATGTGTGTGTGCGCGCGCGCGCACTCGTATTGTATTTACAAGTAATTTGTGAAACTCTGACGCTTTTAGTTAATCTTGATTATTATAGGATTGGGGATTTTTTGTACCATATTTGATTGGAAGCATTTCTCTGATAGTCTTGGCTGTGGGCAGCACTTCTCCTGGGTAAGATTATCTTTACAGGAACAACAAATCATTACGTTCACTCAAAATTATCAACTATTTTCTATTTTTTGTGTTATTATTGAATAATACTTCTCGGTTTACAGATAGATAACTTATAGATGCTTCTTTCAATTTGGTATATATTATAGGCTTCTTCAAGCGGCAATAAGTGGCTTTTCATCATTTTTTCCTGATTATCAAGACAGGATAGCTAGACATGAAGCAGCTCACTTTCTGAGTATCCCCTCTTAATTTTTCCTACATTTATCTTGTGATGGTTGATTCATCAATTACTACTTTTTTTGTGACAAAGCTCCATTGTGTTTCAGTTGCCTATTTGCTCGGCCTTCCCATACTGGGGTATTCACTAGATATTGGAAAAGAACATGTCAATCTCATTGATCAAAGGCTTGAAAAACTGATATATAGTGGACAACTCGATTCTAAGGAACTAGACAGGTGAGGGTGCCCCTTAATAACCTTTCACTTGCATATATATTTTTCTTTTTCTTTTAAGAGTCTCTGCTGAGATATGATATCTTTTTGTTTTTCTAGATTGGCTGTTGTAGCGATGGCTGGACTTGCTGCAGAGGGTCTGCAGTATGAGAAAGTGCTTGGTCAATCTGCTGATCTTTTCAGTCTCCAGGTGAGCAAAAGTAGAAGCAGACTTATTACTATTATTATTATTTTTTTTAATAGAGAGAGATTAAATGTAGAGATTACTTGCGCAGAGATTTATAAACAGGAGCAAACCACAGCTGAGCAAAGATCAGCAACAAAATCTAACAAGATGGGCTGTAAGTAAAATGGATTTGCATATATTTGGTAGAAAATTGAGAGTTATCTTAGTGGGTTGAATGGATGCTATGCAGGTTCTGTTTGCAGGATCTCTTATTAAGACTAATAAGATTCTTCATGAAGCACTAATGAAAGCCATGCTAAACAAGGCTAATGTTTTAGAATGCATAGAAGCCATTGAGAAAGCTGCTTAACTCTACATTTACAACAATTTAAATTGCAAATATATATTCTCTCATCATGTTAATAATGTTTTATTATCTATTACATGTTCTTTTCTAAATGTACAACAAACTGGTCGTTTTATCTTTTACCACTAACCCTCTTATTAGGTTAAGGATTCTGAATGATGATACATGCGAAACTGGAGATAACATATTTGTTATAACAAAGATAAAGAGCTTGAGAAAACAGACGACCACCAACTCTCTAAATTTGTTATATTCATATGGCAAATTTAACTATCAATTCTCTAGAAAAATTTGAGCTATACATCTCCAATCCAAATTATAATCTAAACATGAATGCTTTGCCAGTTGTACACATACTAGGAAGCAAATTCTCAAAAATTATGGTGTGCACCAACCTACGAATGTCTGGCCAAAGTAAATTTCGAACCATTGTTTTGAACCGTCAAGAACCAAAACCGAAAACGCTATCAAAAAACGGAATCATAATCATCACTGTGGCAGCACAATTTGGTTCTGGCTCCAAAAAAATTAGAACCGTAATTGATTTGAAATCGTGAACCGTGGTTCCAAAACTGTTAGCCCGTGATTCGGTTAAGATTCCAATAATTTTGGAACCATAATAGCTGATTCCAAAACCGTAGTCGGTAGTGCTATGAACGTTGCCAAGGTTACCTACGAACCTGAATCAACCCATTCGAATAAGAAAGCACTCGGTTCAACCAAAATTAGCAACTAATTATTTGATTTTATTTTAAAATCTAAAAGATCTGGTTCAGTTGGTGTAAACCAAATGTAAATTGGGACCGTCGGAAACAAAACAATTATCACCTTATTTGTTAGTAGATTCCACGATGGACAAATAAATTCTTATCAATTTTGTCTTGTGGGATGTTGAAGAATCAAATCAATCAATTACTATTAAAATTGTCTTTTGTTATACAGTATAGTATTTATCAAGTTGGCCACCTTTGCCAAAACAAGAAAAATAAAATAAAGTTTCGTTGGTTTTTATCACAAGAATTTACAAGTTCTGGCTAGCTTCTTTTGGATCCAAACCACTTCCTCATTACCTCCTAAAAAACCTCCTTATCCGAAGCATCTTCAGACTCAATCATGTTTGCCACCGTCAACGCCGCCACCACTGCAGAAGAACTGCCGCCACCAGTCCTAATCCCCTCCCTCCCAAACGACATCGCTTTAAACATTTTAGCCCGACTCCCTCGTTCTCACCATCCTCTCTTATCATTAGTCTCCAAATCTTTCCGTTTCGTCTTCTCCTCCGCTCCCTTATACGCTACTCGTTCTTTTCTTCACTGTTCCGAGCCATTTCTCTATGTTTCTATTCGCATCCCCAACACTACCGCCTTACACTGGTTCGCACTCTATCACAACTCCCCAAACCCAAAAAAGCCTCCACACTTCTCAGTTAAGATTCCTCCCTCCCCATCTCCGTTAGGCGGCTCTGCGCTCGTAGCCCTCGGTCCTAAAATCTACGTCATTGGAGGTTCACTCAAGGACATTCCTTCCTCACACGTATGGGCTCTAGATTGCCGGTTCAATGGCTGGGAATCGATTCCTAATATGAGTATTTCTCGCGAATTCGCGGCCGCCGGCGCCGTGGATGGAAAAATTTATGTGATCGGCGGATGTGTGGTAGATACATGGACGCGATCGAAGAACTGGGCAGAGGTATTTGATCCGAAGACCCGAAGTTGGGAATCAGTGGATAGTTCAAGAGAGAGTTTAAAAAGAGAAAAATGGATGCACGCGAGTGCTGTTGTAGATGGTAGAATCTATGCAATGGCAGATAAGAATGGGGTTGTGTACGAGCCTAGAACTAAGAAATGGGAGAGTGTGGGGAGTGAATTAGATGCGGGATGGAGAGGAAGAGCTTGTGTATTAGAAGGGGTTTTGTATTGTTATGATTTCTTGGGGAAAATTAGGGGGTTTGATATGAAGAAGGGATATTGGAAAGAGTTAAAAGGAGTAGCAGAGAAATTGCCAAGGTTCTTGGCTGGAGCAACAATGGCATCGGTTGGGGGGAGGTTGATGGTGCTATGGGAGAAAACTGGAACAGGAAATTGGAAAGAATTGGAGATTTGGTGTGCTCAAATAGAGGTGGAGAAGGATGGAAAAGAGGAATTATGGGGTAAAATCAAGTGGTGTGATGTGGTTCATAAGGTTCCCAATGGCTCCTCCATTGCACATTGCTTGACTGTTACACTTTGAGGATTTAACACCAACGTAGGTATGTTTATTTTTAGTACTAATAGGTTTTGTTTTGCTTTTTCTGGTATGTGCAATTGCAATGCTTGTAAACTGTTTTCCCCCCATTATATAGAATTTAACATTTAAGACTGAAAAATTCCATGCTTTGAGTTGGATACAGCTTAGAAGATGCAGAATTCCACTTAATTTTCAGGATTACATGGTTTTAAATTTGTAAATGATTTTGTTATTTTAATTTTATTTAGCCAAGTAATGTAGAAAGGAAGACAATGAAGATTAAGGAATAGGTACATGAAAGAAGTAATGTTATCCTATCCATTCCAAACACAAGGCTTATAATCTTTGCATGTTCCAGTTTTGTGTCATTGTGTTCCAATAAATACGCCCGTTTTAGACTACATACATATTTTAGAAGGGCAGTGAATTCAGTTTAAGATTTGCTCTTGGAATTTTATTGAATTTTTTAGGTAGGAAATTGTTACAATCCCACATCACCTAGATATAACATTGGCAAGAGCTTTAATACAGTCCCTAGGCAACCTCCCCTTGCAAGCCGGTGGGTGAGTTCTACCTAGGTGGCCAATCTTCAGGTGGATTGTATCAAGTGGTATCAGAGCCAGCCGCATCTTGCAAGACCCAAGACTTGGAGTGGTGGCCCCCTTAACAGGAGTTTCAGGTGGATTGTATCAGAAATGGAATAGCCACCCTGCCCTGCCCTGCCCTGCCTTTAGGAGGAGCCATGAAGAAATTTTAATCTAAATCTCCATATTGTATGCTTTACCTGTTTGTTGTTGTTGCTTAAACTAACTTCCCAAGTGTTTATAAGTGATACAGGAGCAATCCCAGTCCTAATTGGATTCATAGCACAACTAGGATTTTACTTAATTTCCTGTTTTATTAGGATTCCTAGTCTAGTTTAAATAGACAGCATCAACACCATTGTAATCATCTTATTTTCTCTAAATTTTAATACAACGGTTATAAACCTAATTACTGTTTATCTTTCCACCTACAATCAATCTTATTTAGCCTACTTGTTGAAATCTGACAGCCCTAAACCATTCCTCTGCGTCATAAGTTATTTGGTGAACTGCATGTTTCTCTTCTAGTCCAAAAATGCTGTAACACCCACCCACCCTCCTCCTCTTCTCTTATAGAGATCTCTTTCGTTTTCTATATCATCTGTTGTGATTCTCCTTTCCTGCTTCTTATATATTAATTAGTATTATTTCTGTATCAGGTTCGTTTCCTTTTCTTTAACCATCATTTTTAACTTACAAACAAAAAGTCATTTTATAAATTCAAATAATTCCTAAAGAAAAATTATCAATTCAATTAAGCGGTAATTATCATTGGTAGGGTGATAATTCGGTATTGAATGCTGAATTTCTTAAAAATTACCAAATTGTTTTTCGTTACCGAACAGTAAATTACCAATTATTAACCAAATTAGGGAAACTTATAGAAAATATTGTACAACATAACGTTAGAATATAGCCGTCACTTGACAAGCTTCATATGAAACACTTGGACCATACGTGTACTGGAACCAACTTTTTCATCTCATCAACATGAGATTTAAAATATTTTGGTTTCATCATAACGTCTAATATAATAAAGATAGAACTTTCTGGAAGCATAAAACATTGTAGCAAACAACAGAAAATAGAACACCAGTCTCATATCCAACCAAAACCAAAGTTTTTCCTAAAATCAGAATCAAAGCCTTTTTAAAATGGAAGCAATTCACCAATGTATTAGAGATATTCTAAATGTCTCTAAAAATAAAAGGTGAATTAAACAATGATAAATCTATATAACCTTCACATCCTAAAAGCTCTTTAGCATTAGAGAACTTTTTAAAATAAATTTAAAGTAATTTCCATTAGTATTTGAGATACTATAAAATGACTAGTACTTTTTAATAAATGGCTCTACATTTAAATGTGTATATTTGTCTTTTCTTGTCATTAATGGCACGAAACCATAAAAAGACTAAATAATAAATAGAGAAAATATAGGTACTAATAAGTACAAATTCAAAATATAATTAAAATATATATACGTAAAAATATGTTATCCTTGCAATAATAACAATTGAACTATTTTCCCTCAAAAAATTATAAAATAAAATAAAAACAATTGAACTATTACAAGGGGTCAGCCGTATGCGCGAGGTCCTAAGTTGGATGCCCAATCTCCCACCTCCTCACCCGTAACTGTGGTTAAAAGAAAAAATGAACTATTACAAGGAACTTTTGAGTTCACGCTTTTAGGACCGGAAACCATTTCACTTTACTGTATGTACAAACTGCATTTTCGACAAGAATCCTCTTGTATCCAAGATGATTCAACCAAAACAGATTAATAAATACTGCTCAGAGTAGAAAGAAAACAAACTAATACGGCAGCAGAACCAGGCTTGTTTAAGCAAAATTCCCGTCATACGCAATGCCCTCCTCTTCTTCCAAGAAATTCTCAATTTGTTCCAGAGCCTCGATTGCAATTGCAGTCGGTGAGATACTGGAGACATCTCTATATCCTAGTTTCACTGCAATCTCTGCAACACAACATTTTTCCATACAACAACTACTCATTCCAAATCTCAAAACCACACAGAATCACATTCTGGATGATAAGTTTAAATACATACTTTCCAAAGAAACCCTAGCATTCGCATTCGCGTAAAATTCACCTCTTTCTTCAAGAAGAGCAGACAAACGCCTCAAAGCCTGAAGCAACACGGTAGGAAATAAAAATAAATTCAAATTTCAGTCACCTCCCACTACAGTATATATAACAGAACCTACCTTTGTGTATGGATCACCAGCTTCTTGATGCAACAGGGGGCGAGAATCAGTTCCAACAGCTGCAATTCTCTGTGCCAATGCTTCCAACGGCACATCCAACCACACACTGATTCCCTTCCTCATGTATCGCCTAACATTGCAAAGAACATAGGAATATTGGTTTACCACTCAACATAGCTAGAGAAATCATCAACCAACTCCATGGAAGAAAATAATTCAACCATTCATACCAATTTATGGGCCGTATGACTGCACCTCCACCAGTTGAAACAACAATGTGACGCATCATAGACAACTTCTTCAACGCATCAGTCTGAAAGCCAAAATACTAAAATCGGTAAGCTTCAATGCCAGGATCGAACTCTAGCTGTGCACTATGTTTGCTATGCATAATTAGATACATGGTGATTGAATTGGAAATGACTGATCAGGAAATTATCACTGTAAATCAGATCCCAAAGTATGAAAATAGACATTTCATGAGAGAATGTCATAATGACGACAACCAAAGCTATTTTTCATCATCTACCTCTTTATTTCTAAAGTAGCCCTCTCCATAGAGTTTAAAGATCTCGTTTACTGAAATTCCATCTACTTCTTGCTCAATCAATGTGTCACTGCAGTAGACACGAACCATAGAACGACATCCACATTATTTGGCATAAATTAAAGTGACACTCAAACGGATATTCTGAATTCTAAAAGGTACATGTCAAATGCCAAAACAAGTCCCAATGATAAATATTTCAAGAATTTTTTTTTTTTAATGGAAATATTTCAAGAATTTAAACTCTCATAATATCATATCCCCTTTGGTTGGTAGAATCCACAACCAACTAATCTAAGATTTGCAACTATATATTTGCATACTTTCAAGAGATTATTTCTTTGGTTTTTGAAGCATATTTTTTGGTTCATTTTATTACTATTTTTCTCCTAGAAACAAAGACATGCATTGGTAAACAAATACAAACCAGTCACAGAATGAATAAGAAAGTTGTTGTGAAAGAATCTTGCCCACAGTTGTTTTTCCAGAGCCCATCATTCCTGCATTTCATGCTTATTTAGTTACTTGTTTATCAAATAAATCATTTCCATTAGAGCAAAATAAAGTTAGACAAAGAAACCGACCTACAAGGTATATGCAACGTCCATTGATATAAGGCCGAACCTCTTGTGATTTTTGCTGCAAATATTAACAATATCAGGCAAGACACTTGAACAAAATAATGACTGAAAACTGAACCAGATACCAAGTCAAGTTCAAACTCCATACAGCCTAAAAGAAAGCATCACTATTGTGAAAGAGAGGAGCAATTGTTGTTCAATTTAATAATCCCAAAATATAAACAATCTAGAACATAATACCAGACCTTCAAGATAAGAGATTCGTCAATGGAAGTATGCACACTTCCAGATTCCAATACTGTTGCTACAGAAGAAAAGGTAAACACAAAATGTTAATATCCAAAAAGCATAGAGGAATAAGGAATTATATAGTTTTAAAAAATAACAACTGCAAACATATTTTTATAAAACCAACATCTGGTTTGTTAAACATGAACCACATATTTTATAATTAAAATAAAAAATTTGATCAATCAAATCCATCATCCTAATTTGCAATTGCTACAGGTTTCTAAAACTAAAACAAAACAATCATTTTTATTTTTCTTTCTTCTTCTTTTTTTTTTTTTTTCAATATTGAACAACAATATATTCTATATTGGAACGAGTAATAATCGTCTACAAGAAACAGCACATAAATTAAGAAATGCCTTATCTGTACCTGGAAAATTCTGATAAGAACATGAAACCAACGTATGCCGGTTTTTATCATTTGCGGTGGGCTGAAAGTGAGCCGTAAAAACCCCATGTAGCCTCTGCTCTTCCTTTAACCTCCTAGAAGAAAACCTCAATGAACCGGTGGTTCGCTTCGGCGCGAACCGGCCCGAATCGATCCATGTAGTAGACAATTGCATTCCTTGAACCAGTTTCGCGTCCATTTCTCTATCTCCCTCTCAAAAAAAATTCACTAAATTTACACCAAAACTTTCAGTTTCAGCCGAATCGAAATTATTCTTCAGAGACGAATAGCGATTGTTGAAGTAGAGAATGGCAGAAGAAGGAATCAAATAGTGATATTCTAGCTTACCAGAAAACCAAGAAAGGAAAGTATTTCACATCAAAAACTCAATTATTGAAGAAAACAAGAACAAACCATTGCTTTGTTCTCTCTAATAATTCCTCTTGATTTGTTGAGTTGGTGCATTTCACTGATCTTTAAGAAGCCGCGTTTGGTTTGTGGTAATGGTAGGTAGATAGAACTGGGATGGACTGTATACATACGAACAAATGTATTCCACCGGAAAAAGTAAAATTGTACTTTTTTGAAAATTTCAAACTTGGAACCCGTTTACCAAAACGGAAATGCTGAAATGCCCTTTCTTAGCATTTCGCTTTATAAATTAGACATGTCATAATTTGTACCGGATTTGCATTGATATTTAATTATAATATAAAGTTTTAAAAATTATAATTCACTATTGCTGATATGGAGATTTTTGCGGATGATTCGACAACTTGTTTAAAAATATAAATATAGGGATATTTTACTAAAACTCCTTAAGTTTTATTAATATTTATAATTTTCTCTCTGTCTTTTTTTTTTTCGGACACAAACCTCCCTGTGTTTTAATTATGTTAGCATTTTCCTCATTCTGTCTATTTTTTTCGTTAAAATAACGGTTGAAGGACTAAAATGTAATTTTTATGGGCATTGTAAAAAAACTCAAAAAATAAAGGGTTGTTTTGAAAATTTGTACCTCCATCAACCCAAAACCACGACAGCCACCACAGCGGTCGCCGCCGCCGCCGCCGCCACCACCACCGCCCCCGCGACCCCTTACACCATCACCATCACCATCACCATCACATAGCTTCTTCACCTTCATGTTTTCAATAGATTTCAGATCGAAATTCGTTTAAGAAATAAAAAAGCAGAGTTTTAACTTAACAAATCAAAACCAACAGAGTGAAGAATAAATTCAGAAAAACAAAACAACAGAACTCCAATGAGTTCTTTAAATTCACACTCAAGCAAAAATCAAAACATATCACCAATCAATCTAGTTCCCAAATAGCATCAATCATAATGAATTGAAGAATAAAATCGCAGCAAAGTTCAACACAAAAAACCAAGCTTCAATCGAAAATAAAAATGAGAAGATTATTGGTTTTCAACATCTTTGTTTGATTTTGCTCTTGGTCAATTGGTGGTGGTAATTTCTAGGTCTGATGGCGGCTGGCCTTTGCTGCGCCTCCCTCCGATCGGACCACGACAAATCTTCTGGTTTTGAACAACGAAATCCAGAAACATTTGCGATGGAAGAGAAGAACGATGGCTTAGGTTGTGTTTGAAATCATGGCTTTCGTTCCTAATGGAGTTTGTGGCTAACGAGGAGATGGATTTAAAGAGTGGTGGTGGTGGTGACGAAAGAGGCGGCGGTGGGGTGGGAGTTCTTCACCACCAAAAATCAAGAGCATAACAAAACCGATTTTGAGGAAGATCAGTTCGTTATTATGATGGTGATGGCGGCGGTGGTGGTGGTGAGGGTCGAGGTGGCTGTGGTGGTGCGGTTAATGGTTGTGGTTTTGGGTTGTGGTGATGGCGGCTCATCAAGGGAAGAACGGGAGTCCATGGTTGAAGAAAGGAAAATATTTAAAATGGTCCTTCAATTCTTGATTTTTCAAAATAGCCCGTAAAAGTTACATTTTGATCCTTTTACTGTTATTTTAATAGAAAAATAGACAAAAAGGGTATTTTTGTCAACAGAATTAAAATGGGAGGAGTTTTTGGTCCAAAAAAAAAGACAGAGGAAAATGTAGATATAGGTAAAACTTAGAGAGTTTTTTGTAAATATCCCTATAAATATATACTAGGCTTAGAGCGAGAAGCCTAACCAACCAAACTACAGTAATTCTTTTGTTCTCCATGCAGAGAGCTCTCTACAAATAAAATATTAATATCCCACTTAAGAGTTTAATTGAGATTAAATACATAAATGAGCGTATAATAGGGCGTATATGTGACCGTATAGAGTATGTAGTAGAGGTCTGTGAGGTATTATAGTAAGAGTGTGGTTATTTTAATTTTTCCTAAAATCAAATTAGGAAATTAGGGATTTAGGGTTTAGTTCTTCTCTGATTGAGAACAATTCCTCAAGCCTGCAGTTCTCAAAATCTTGATTGTTCTACATATTGAACCGTTGTTAAAGCATCATTCCATCATCCGCCATTGATTTGTAAGTATTTGAAGAATTTCTTAGCTTTTTCTCAAGTGGAAGAGAAACGTTCCGAAATTTGTTTATAGGTGGGAAGAGGAAACCAATTTCCTCATCAATAAACTTGCATCCAGGTATGTCATTTATATTGGTGGCCACTCAAGTTTTATCTTTGTTTTTACACTCCTCATAAAGTTTCCGATGATGTCTATGATAGTATAGTTTTGATAACCAAATTGTAAAATCAATCGATTTTCACCCTTTTTTTTCTGAAGTTATATACTGATACTAACGTTGATTGTTTCAGAAGTAGCATAGTTTCAAAATGTATTATTTTCTATAACTTATTTATTTGAAGATGAAATGTACTATGATTCTTTCCATTTGATGAAGGTGGTGAAAATTTTTTAATGGTGGGTTTAGCAGTTGATGAATTATGGTTTAGAGTTTTTTAATTACTAATTATGCAATTACTTTTATTTGCTTTATCATTTGGTTTAATGCAATTTTAGCAGTTTGGGATCTGCCAAAGAAAAGCAGAATTATGTGTAGATTGACATTGCCATGTTTATCTGGTCAAGCAGAATATGAGTTTTTTGTTTCAAGTAATCTAATTTTGTTGTTGGGTTGGGTTGTGGATAAAAATTTCTTTCATTAGCATAGCAATTTGTCGAATATGAGAATAGTTTATTTTGCCTAATGTTTTAATTGATATGAGATTGTATTTGAAGCAAATGTGAGATAGGAGAATAATATTTTTTTATATTTGATATGAGATTGTATTTGAAGCAACAATGAGATAAGAGAATAGTATTTTTTATATTTGATATGAGATTGTATTTGAAACAAATGTGAGACAGGAGAATAATTTTTTTAATAAATTTATCAAATTAAATGCACAGAAAATATAAATTGATGAATTAACTTCTCATGAATAATATATCTTGTAATAAAGAGTTAAAGCTAAGACTTACATTAACAATCTCCCACTAGCACTAGTGTAACGCCCCGAAATCTGTAATGTCTAAAATGCTGAATGATTTACGGAAAGAAATGTAGAAGGAGTTAATAATAAGGAAAATTAAGGAAGAAAACCCTTTGTAAGAGGAAAATAAATGAATTATAAGTTCAGTAAACAGGTTGTAAACCATGAATTAATAAGTTATGAACATAGTAAACAAGTAGTAAACAATAAGTAAGCTAATTATAAACATAGTAAACTATTGTAAACGAAAAGTAAACAAGTTA
>CATIWJ010219644.1:0-27688 GCA_949640765.1 Croton laevigatus | reverse complement strand
ATAGATGCTCGTTGCTTGTTTTGTCAACAAGAACTGGAAACAGAGCAACATACTCTGTTTTTGTGTTCGAAAATTGCAGAATTGTGGGAGGGAGTATCAGCTGTTCAACGGTTAACCAGTGAAAGTGATTTAAAGTTGTGGGTTGCATCGGAAGTGGTGAGGTTGAATGAACTACAACGAACACAGATTTTGGCAATGGCGTGGAGTGTATGGAGTGTGAGGAATGGCTGGTTATGGAGGCAAGAAGCTGTGCAGGTGGATAGAATTCGGTTAATGGCTAGTTCGGTGGTGCAGGAATGGATATTGGCTCAAATGTGTCCAATGGGTGGGTCTGTTCCGATGATGATGGAAGAAGCTAATGGGATAGGTAAATGGCAGCGTCCTCCTTCAACTAAAGTAAAATGCAATATAGATGCAAGTTTTCTTGGTTCACAATATTGCGTGGGAGGTGGAATGATAGTTCGGGATTGTAATGGTTCTATGCTTGCTGCTAGGAGTGTATCTCTTCCTCCTGTATTAACGCCAACAGAGGCAGAAGCAGTTACATGTCGGGAGGCGCTTTCATGGATAAAAGACATGGGTTTTAGTGGTGTGGAATTGGAGCTAGATGCTAAGGTTGTGGTGGAACAAATTAATTCATCTTTATGTAATCGAACTTCGTTAGGCCATATTATTGATAATTGTAAATCCTTAGTAGCTCAAATAAGTGACATTTCAATACGTTTTGTAAAACGGTCAGCGAATATAGTTGCTCATACATTTGCTAGAGCAACTTCTTCTTCGACATGTGTAAGGGAGTGGTTTTCGGATCCTCCTTTATTTTTTCGCCAAGTATTACAGGCGGATTTAAATTAATGAATTACATTTCATTCAAAAAAAACAAAATAAATTAAACAGGCAAATGATCAAATTTGAGGAAATTAATTATAAGAAGCATACAAATTTCAGAATATTTTCTTGATTTAAGATATAGAATACCTTATTTAAAGAAAATCGAAAAAATACCAAAAATCAAACAAATAAATACAATAAGACGATGCCCAGTTGATCTCTAATTACTACTTATATATTATCTTCTATGATTTTTAGCATTTTTCCATCGCATTCAAACAAATAACAAATGAATGGTTATCATTAACATACTTTGTAGAAAATTAAAAGAAGAGAATAATTGTTACAATACAAAAATTTTAAAAATGATAACAAATCACAATTACATGGCTTTTATTAGCTTTATATTTTTCTATCACTAATTAATTAAATCCTATAAAAATAAGATAAATCATAATAATTAATCTTGATTTTGTTTATTCTCTGTTTTAGGTTCATCAGGTTGAATTGATGCACTTTATAAGGCACTCTTTCTCTTTATAAATTTAAATTTATTTGTTTATTATTTTTATATTCAATTATTTATCTCAAAGTTTTCTAAATAACTCTTAATTTTCATTCTCTAGCTCTAAACCAAAGTTATTTTTGAAAAATGCAACGTAATGGAATTTTTTTTTTATAAAATGCAATTAATTTACTTGTATCACAATATTTTTAAAAATATTATATTAAAAACGTATACTAAAATAATTTAATTAATTAATTTATGTTTTGATAATTAATTTCATTTATTTATTGACTTATATAACGATTTTAATTTGTTTAGTTGGAGATGGAAAGATCCCAATGCAAAATGGCTTTTATAACCCGTTTCATAATCTATTCGGTAATCTATTTGGGTTACTGAAGTCCATTTACAGTGACTCTTTTTTTTTTTTTAGAGGATTTTTATTTTTAATAATGACTTTAGTTGGGGTCGGTAAAAGCATAGTGTAAGAATGTTTTGGACTGTTATGACAATTTGGTCGGTGAGACATACAAAAAAATATCATTACATTTCCTCTTGATGTTGATAAGTCCTCTCAAAGAAGATTCAAAATAAATATAACTCTAATATTAGTTAAACTTATGCACTATGATACAAAATCAGTGAATAATTCTTAGTTTAAAAAAAAAATAAGAGAATAATTTGGTTTTTTTTAAAAAAATGAAATATATATATATATGGCTTAATTTAGTGATGTAAATATTTATGTATATTTCCTTATTGATACTGTTAATTGTTAATTATTTCATTTAGAAAATATAAGTATATCTAATTATAAAAATACATAAATTTAGAGTAAACAAGAAATACATTACTACTAATATTAATATCAGTAAAATAAGAAAAATGCGAAATTCAATCTTTTATTGTATTGGCAAAGTTATAATATTTACACCTTTATACGCTCAATTCAGTAATAGTTTTATATACAAATCTTCTTTAAACACGTTCACTTGATAAATATTAAAAAAAAAATTAGATTATCATATGTAACGACAAAGACTAAAAATATTATTATATTTAAAAACAATAGGTTTAGTTTAATTAGTTTTTTCATTTTTATCAAGAAGATGGAAATAGGAGGTCCCAAATTTATTCATGGAATTTTTACCATATGAATTTTCACTAATCTGATAGTCCAGTCCATTTTTGCACCTCTTATATAACTCTACCAATAACTTTTTTCTTATATTAAGAAGGCCAGTAATTATGAACGACTAATGTTGTGGGGTTACATTGTAGAGGTAGTCTTCTCTTTTAAACATGCAATAAATTAAAAATGCTCTAAATTGATGCTAGCAGTGTGAAAAGAAATGCATTAAAGCCACATATTCTGCATCAGCAAAAAAGCACTATGGCTGATGGAAGTTAATATATTCTGAACTCACTGATCAACATTTATAATGGTGCAACCTGCAAGTGCATGTGGAGCTACTAACTGTTACAATAAATGTCAGTTATGGATTCTTTTTTTCCCTTCAGCCAACAATGCATATGTTTTTGTGAGTAGAAAAGTTGATTCTCAGAGCCTATTTTCAGTTTAGCACACGTATTGGCGTTTAGGCTATAGAGTTAGTAATTACAAATACATACAAAGACCAATTTATAGTCTTGCAGTCACTGCAAGGACCAATCCACTTACTATATTGCTCAAGAAAATACCAAAGGGCATGCACAGATCAATTCCTCCATGTCCAATGAAATTTCATTGGCATCATAAGAATGGTTAGCTTCTCTTTCTGGGGAATTAACCCCTCTCTTTTGAGTATTTGGAGTGAGAAATTCGAACTCTAATCTTTTGATCAGGTAGGTATACTTGCTTCGAGTGATGATAAAAGGTACATCAGTGTATCGGTACACCCTTTTATTTTAAACTCAAAATTATGTGTGATATGGAATTCATTTGATGAAAAATAGAAGAGTGTACCGGTGCACCTTCTACAATTATCCTACTTGCTAATATGCCATGTGTTGGCAACCTCTCATTTGAATGATGATAATTGTGTGTTCTTTAAAATTTTTGTATGGAGAGAATTATTATTTTTTTAAATACTCATAAATTATTCATGTAAGATAATATTAGGTTTCATGTAATGTAGACTTAAACTCAACCATTTATTGTTGAAGCACTTTTTTTGGTTTCAAATACTCAGTAAATAAAAATCACAAAGTTCAAGTATTTTCACATTTTTATTGTTTCCATTTTCATAGTATACCCTATTTCCATGAATTGTAATGACCAGAAAAATTCTGAAATAATTACATTTAATGTTGTTAAAGTTTTATTCGCTAAAGAATCTCAAATGCGTGGCATATCAATAGGTAATGTCTAGAAAATATTCTATTTCTGAAAGATTTGCTAAATAACGTACATGTCAAAATTGTTATTATCTATTGGACACTAAAAAATAGAGAAAAGAATTACATTGCACATAATTTTTTAATAATTAACTTTTACGTAAAATTATGTAGCCTTATATCACAATTTTTATTTCAATGGAGGTATCACCAGCGGCTGTAATACACATTATGATGGCCAACGTACGTTAATATGAGTGGGCATAAACTGTACTAATGATGCGCTGCATCATCATTAATACTACTTTAGAGTGGAAGGTGTGTCTCGAATAATGCTTGATGTTAACCCTTTCACCCCCAACAAAAATTCTCAAAATAATAGGTAAAAGAAAGGGCCAGAAATGTTATGTGACATTCTCAATTTTGTAGCATTCTAATTTCGCATATAATTTAATTTATTTTATTTTGAATTAATGTACCATATTTCCTTTCATTTTGGAATCGGAATTTTGAAGGCAAACAATCTTATTTTCTCTTCTTTTAGCATTGAAGTCTTAGACACACATATATTATGGTTCAGAAAGCAAATTAAGCTATTCTATATAATTGTCCTAATAACGTCTGCAAAAAAGGGTTGATTTTGAAAGTTATACCCAAATTACATAAGTTTTAGTGTGCCCTAATTGCATTTACTAGGGGTCCGTTTTATTGAGTTGTTTGTACCAGTTACTAACGGTTGCTAATAACTTATTTGGGTTGGTGTTTGGAAACATTTAACAGCAATTGATGTTAAAATGTGAAATTCGAATAAGAGTTGGATTATAATTATACATCATATACCGTGTAATTGATTTTCTACCTGATTATATTAGTTTTATTTTATCTATAATATTTAATATATTACATAAATAAAATATTAATTAAATTATTGAATTATACTTATTATATGATATTATTTTAAATAAATAATATTAAATGATTAATATAGTCTTAATATATTAATCAGTTAACAGCTGAAATGAAAAAGTTCGGAGGAGGAGCTAGTGGAAGGGAAATTATAGTAAATGTCAACTTTTGAAACTTATTTTTAGTAAATATTACATATTTTAAAATATTAAGTAAATATTAACTTTTAAAACTTATATTTAGTAAATGTCATATTTTTTTCAAATATTAAATAAATATCACTTTTTAGTTACTGGTAAATACACGTATTTTTTTTTATATACTAAGATCGTGACAATAGAAATATTTCTTAAAAGTACATGTATCACTATATCATAGTGGTAAATATGACATTTAGCTAATATATATTTATAAATTATAGAAATTTACTTATATTAGAGTTTAAAAAAAAAAGGAACATTTGTTAAAAAAAAAACTATTGGAATAATAGTGGAATGGAGTTCCTAATTGCTATAAATTGTACAAAAAACTTAATAAACACCTAAATTGGATAAAAATAGTTATCAGATATATGAAACAACTAAAGTAAATGAATTCTTATCTCTGGTCATATATAACCATAGTCCGAGTTATTGATTATTGATTATTGATAAATGATTCGAATATATCTATATTTAAAAAAAAAAAAATGTTTGAGACCATTATATTTTAAAATTTAAGATTAGGAATTGGAGAGCTCGAATGAAGGTCTATAGTGAAAGCTGTAGATTTACTTGTTTAATTTTCACAAACAGTATTTAAACTTTGGCCTATGTAATTAGAAGGTGTCTGACTTTAATTTGACACTAAAATGGGTTTGAATTTTAATTTCCTTTCATTGAAGGAGTTTAAAATTTAATTATCTTTCATCGGTAGTCATTTTAGCCATAAATTGTAATTTTTTAATCTCTAATAGAGACCAAAATGTAATTTTTAAACATCATTTTATCTTTAACTCCCAACTATAACTAAACTGAAAATTTTTAATCCAAAACTAAATTTTCTTTTTCAGAGTACCTCAGTTGGGTGTGTGGGACGATTCAATCTCAATTTTCTTTTTTGGAGTACCTTCGTCGAGTGTGAGGGACAGTTCAACTTTCCCTAGATATTTTTTATTTCAAATATTTATTTTAATTTTTTTAACATAAAAATATAATTTTTTTATTAAAAATATACAAAAACTAGCTCATCGCAAACTCAGATTGCACTACCACAGTCCATTATCCACCATGGCCAACAAAGACCATTAAGTGACCCATCTTAAACTGTCAAACATGGAGGTTTATTCGTTGAAACGGTGGTTGAAGGAAGGAAAATGAACCAAGTCATTATATTGGGTCAACTGAACGAGCTTCCTTTCCGACTTGTTTCCATCGACTTCCAGTGGTCGGATGGTCTGTGAAAAATAAGACCATATTCAGTGTCACCACCTAGCCCAGGGTCGTGACATACGTGCAGTTATACCAGAGTCTAGCTGCAAGCCTCCAAAATGATCCACATAATTAGCTTTCGCCAACTACTTAGGCCCACATTCACTAGCCCAAAATGATTAACTTAAGTTGATTAAGTAATTAAGTGGTCTAACTTATATATCATATCATATCTCAATTATTATTCAATGTGAGATCTTACATTCAAATTTTTCATAATGAGAGTTTTGATTTATTATAGTTGTTTGCTATGTTCACTACCCAAAACAGAGATTGAGTTTCGGGTTGAAAATTTTCAGTTTAGTTTTGGCTAGAGGTTAAAGATAAAATGATATTTAAAAATTATATTTTGGTCCTTGTTAGAGCTTGAAAATTTACTATTTATCGCAAAAAGGACTACTAGTGAAAGAAAATTAAAGTTCAGACCTCTTTTATGAACATAGGCCAAAGTTCAGAGCCCGTGGATAAAAATTATCCAAATTTACTTGGTATTAGGTTCTATCTCTTTGGTACCACTGCCAAACCAAATTGATTGTTATCATTTTAGTATATTTGTTATATGGAAATGGAAATGAGATAAAGTTGGTGATTACTTTTGCCGTTCTAAAATATAAACCAATTTTTCATGATATATTTTTTAAGAAAACCTAAAATTCCTCCATTTTGTCACTAATTTTTATTAAATTGACTATAAAACCCTTACTTTAAAATATCCGAAAGTCATAAATTATACTTTAAAGCCCTAGCCTCCCTTTTTTCTTTTCTCTCAACTTCTTACTCTTCCAAACCCAAATTTTAAGCTGCTCTCATCTTCTCTAGCAGATGGTACTCCCTTTAATCGTTATTTTGTTTATTTTTTTAGCAAATAATCTCAGTTCTATCAATTTTTTGGTAAATCTGATGTTTTATATTTTGTTTTTATTGTTCTCCTTCTAATAGGAGTTTTTATTCTCACTTTTGAGGTGAGTGTGAGCTCTTTCTTTATGAAAGTTTGGTCCTCTTTCGTAAGATGTTGGTTTTCTTCTTGTATAAAAGAGACGGTAGTGAGAAGTTCATATTTGGATTTTTGCCAATCATACTTGTTTAAAGACTAAAGAAGAATCGATTTGTGGTTCATGAATACCACCAAATGAAGCGTCAAATATATAAATATGAGTTTTTTCTATGAATGAAATGATAATAACATCCATCTTAAAATAAATAAATAAATAAATAAAATATCCAAAAGCATTACCTTCCTTATTTATGATAAGTAATATTGGAAATATAACATTTAATTCTAGTACAAATATAGAAAATGGCTTATATTTTAAAACACCTAAAAATAAAAAAGGGCAGTCTTGTATAAGGTCATCCTTAAGGACCACCTTTTTTCTTTTAATTTTTTTAAAAAAATAAAATTATAAATTATTTGTATTTAGTCATGAGTTCAGTTTTAGACGATCGCAGTTTACAGATTTGATTCTGTTTAAAAAATATTATATAAAATAAAAAGAACCGTTGAGTTTAACAGTCTCAACAGTTATACTTATCTTATGTGATATTTTTTAAATAGAGTCAAATCTGTAAATTGCGACCGTCTAAAACTGATCACAAAATTAAATACAAATAATTTATAATTTTATTTTTTAAAAAATTAAAAAAAAATTGGAAAAACACATATGTGGACGTTGGTACAGAGTGAGACCAAATGAAAAATTGGATTATATTTTGAAAGGAAAAGAGTACAGCATTAAGCATTTAATCCAAAATAAATAAAAAATGAAAAAACAAAGGACTAGCAAAACTTATCCTTTATTAGAACATCTCTTGGGAAATGTTTAATCAAATAATTTCTCTGAGTTCCGGTTCAGCGAATATAGATCAAAGTGAAATATCTTCTTTAAAAAGTAGTAAAGACCATTAATTTGTTACTTACAGGTACAATAGATAAAATCTTAATACTTCATCCAGAAATTAATTAATTAAATTAAGATATATACTATTTCCGTTTTTATGAGTTATTTACATTTCTGTTTTTAGATTTTTTTTTAATTATTTATATTTTCATTTATAGTAAGTTTTGTAATTATTTATTATTATTTTTTTATTGGTATTGGTGAAAAAATAAATTTTTAAAGGATTAATAATTATTTATTATTATTTTTGTATTGATATTGGTGAAAATTTGATCTATATTCATATTGATAAAATAGTCAACGTAAATAAATGAAAAAAAATAGTAATTAACCGTAACAAGCAAATTATTGGAATTATTATAAATTTAGTCAACTCTTTTTGTCTAGTAGTAATCATCAATTGAGTGGTATATATAGGTTTGTACATGCTTTGGCAGTGAAACAGAACATGCAGCTTATACATGTGAGCATTTACGTTGAAATTTTTTCGGAATAGTGACAATCGAATCTCTGTTTAAAAAATAAGACAATCAAATCACTATCAACAGACAGACAACTGTACCAATTACATATTTTTTATATTTATTTATTTCATATTTATTCTGTGTATTACCATGTGGCCAATCCTTTAACACTTATAATTTACAGTGTAAATGCTACTATAACTTATCTGTTGTCACAGCAGATTACAGATGGAGAAAAAAAATGACTTATCTGTTGTCGTATGTTCAAAAAAAGAAAGAACTTATCTGTTGTTTTTTACCACTATTTTACTAATTAGTCCAATTTTACCGAATGCATCGTTTTCTATTCTTTTATTTTTTTTTTCTTAGATATTTGAGGGAGAGGAATAGGAGAGGCTAGTTTTGCAGGCGTCGGGCTCGAAAGCGGGACCTTTGCCACCACAGCTCTTAGTCACTACCATCTGAGCTGGGTCCGCTCCTACTTTATTTCCTTTCAATAACAAAATTAACATTACATGTGTTTAGCCGCAAGGAGTTAACTTAGTAGTAAGTTCTCTACTAATTATTAAGCTTCAGTATTTGGATTCGATTCGCATTCTTTCTATGCAGTTGTAGTGCATCTTCGTCAAAAAAATAACACTACTTATTTTTATAAATAAATATAAATATGTTGTAAAACAATACTAACAATTAAAAGAGAATTAGAAAGAGAGAGTAGAGCAAAGAAAAAGATACAGAGAATAATATTATTGATGATGTGTCTTTATAGAAATTCCTGAATTTATAGACACAATAGCCAATTGCATTGTAAAAGTATGATTTCTAACTTGATAAAAAAAATAAGTCCGATTTGATTTGTAAGATATTCGAAATTCTTGGTTGATAAGACATCCACTTATTTCATAAAAAAAAATAAAAAAGTTACAATATTTTTACATATATATCCATTAATTAATATTAATGTTAATATTAAGAGCAATGTGGAAAAAACCGGTGGTTGGGGATGGTGTTATCCGTACAACTCCGCTACTACCTCGGAATGGTAGATGAACTTAGTATTGACCCTTCATTTTTCACCTTTTGTTTATATATACGCAAAATAAATATATAAATCTGTTGCTGGACTTGGTCTCCACTTAAAATCATACATTCAGTCTCTCCTCTCTCTACTGAGGTCATTAATGGCGCCAAAGAAGAGTAAGAGTAGCGGGGAGTCATCTACATCTACTAGAAAAGTTATGAACAGAGGAGCTTGGACTGCTGAAGAAGATCATAAACTTGCTCAGTATATTGAACTCCATGGTGCTAAGAGATGGAAAACAGTTGCTACTAAAGCGGGTCTGTTAATTTTTTTCATTTAATCTAATGATTTTATAATTATTTCTGGGACTATTAGCTTTGTGGATTTTTACTCTTAATTAGCATTTGTTCGTTCGAGTAGGGCTAAATCGATGTGGGAAGAGTTGCAGACTCAGATGGTTGAATTATTTGCGACCTAATATCAAGAGGGGCAATATTTCAGATGAAGAAGAAGACTTAATTCTCAGACTTCATAAGCTACTTGGCAACAGGTTAATTCTAAACTTAACTATAATTACTTGGTCATTAAATGAAGCTAACTAATAGCTTAATTATCGTACTTCCCTCACCCAAGTCAGGTTTCAAATCTTGATGTTGCGCTCACGAGAAGCTTTAATTTGATAATTTAACTAATAAACTTAATTTGTGGATAAAAATATAATTTAATTATGGTGAATGCATATGATATTCTGCAGATGGTCATTAATTGCTGGGAGACTTCCTGGACGAACAGACAACGAAATAAAGAATTATTGGAATTCTCATTTGTGCAAGAAAATTAATAGTAGCAAGGAGGAAAAACCAGAATCTTCAATCCCACAACAAAATTCACAAGAAAACAATAATAATAACTTTACTGCAAGTACTACTGAACAATGTATGGAAGATTGCAGAAATGGAGCTTTAAATTTAACTCCTGATATCACTTTAGATGCAGATGAATTCTTCGATTTTACAACTGAAGGATCGTACAGTTTTGAGTGGGTCAACAAATTTCTTGAACTTGATGAAGATCCATGGCTACCTGAAAATATATAAGAATTTTCCATTGGTGTCATGTCAAGTAGAGAATTAGAAGGTGTTATATTTCCTAATAAACTCTGTTATTTTTTTTTAATGTATGATTTGAATAATAAAAATGGAAATGGTGTTTTATTCTGACATTAATAAATAAATGATAATGCCATTTTTTTTTTCCGATTTTTATTTGTCCTGATTCATTTACTACTCTAATAAATGTTTTGTAATTAATTTGTGTAAGCTGGAATTTAGTTAGTATCATTTAGACCACCTCTAATTTTTTTTTTTTATAACTCTTTCAAAGTTTAACTCCTAATATATTTTAAGACTTCAATTTTATTTTAACTTTAAGCCTACATGATTGTTGTTGAGCAGCGATTGCTACTCTCTCCACCATTCACAATTATTTCAAATAATTTATTTATTTGCAGTCATATTTAAAAAAAAAATGTCATAATTTTTTGGGAAAATAAAAGCATTTGTTATTATTGAAATTCAAAAACTGGACCAACCACTATATTTGAACACGAGATAATACAAAGATATTATTTGACAGCCTTGCAGATCAAAAAAATATTGTTTTTTTCGAAACTCAATTTTGTCTTTTTATAAAAATAAGTTCAAAATTTAAAGAAAAAATAATGATCGATTTTTAAATTAAAAAGTCCTCAAAATGTGCTTTTTAGTATATTCTGTAGAAGAATAAAAAAATTAGTGCTCTTAAGACTATTTTAAGAGCAATATTGAAATAATATATTCAACTTAATCTAAAATAGTGGTTAGGGGCGAATTTAGCCCCTTTGAGAGGAATTCAAGCCCCTATAACTTTTACCATTTTTTTTTAAAATATCTTTTTAACTTTTTTTTTTTTCAAAATTTATAAATATTTATAAGACACTCATCACAGAACGTAGACCCAAAGTTGTAAGTGTATATGTAATCATACCAATAGCATAACAGAGCATGGTTGGAATTAACCCTTATCCCAACTTTTAAAAAAACACGCCCATGCAATCTGCGATTACGCATGTTGAGTATTTCTAAGCTGATTGGTGGTGAAAGGTTACACTCCCATGACGCACAAAAATTAAAAAGCCATAATAAATTAACGCATTAAATTAAAATAATAAGATCAATTAAATAACGTTATTAATTTACAAACTGTCACTATTCCATTCACTCAAAAAACCACTATCCGTCCGTCTCTATCACATTGAATTTTTTTGGCCCAAAATTAGTGGCCACATGAATGGGACTTTAATTAATAATTTAAGAAACATACACACAATAATTATTTTCCATTCTAAAAAAAAAAATCTTTTTTTTTTAACATAGATACGCACCCATATGTGAAAAGGAGATACGAACTCTGTCTGTTTAGACACAAAGACAACTCTACTATACTCCAACCACTTAAAAAAAAAGTCATTTTATGTAAAATTAAAAAGTAACTTGAAATAGAAAGAATTCTTTTCTCAGAAAAAGAAAGAATTCAACGGCAAGTCAATAGGCAACCAAATAAAGAAAACAGCTAAGCTTTGTTTCTTACATATCAGTTTTGAGTTTTGCTAAGCATTTGTCATCTCAGATTGTACAGCATCTGCATCTTCTAAAAAGCTTTTTAGATTTTGACCACCATCATCCTCATCCTCATCCTCACTTAAGAATTAGCTAGCTAATTAATTAATATTAGCTAGTCCAACCTCTACTCGAATAAGTTATTTGCATCAATGCAGGGACGGTTGCAACAGGGGCTTTAGCACCTCCCATTTCCAATTTGAATCGTTTACAATTTCAATATAAACATATTATGCAAAAGAGAGTCCATTTAAATCTAATAATTTCCATATGATCATTAGCAATATTTTATTTTATTGACTAAAGCAACAATTAAAAATATTGCATAAGAAAAAAAAATTACTTTTTGAAATTACATTTCAAGATTTTTTTAAAAGTAAAATTACATTCTAAGATTAGTTTAAAATAAAATTATAACCCAATGATATTTGATACACAAAATAGTATCACAAAAATTGGATTTAAAAATTTCTTTTGGTAAGCAAATTACTCAATTTTCAATTAACTAATTCAGCCACTCTCGTTCGTTTTCCATTTTTACGTGCAAGCTAATTGGCCCGTCATCCTTCGATTTTTGCAATAATAACTATCTTATGCTTTATTTTCCTTTAATCATGATGAAGTTTAATATATATACTAGATATGAATGTACTATCATAAAGATGTTTGAATTGTTAGAATATCATATTGACTAGCTAATTTATTAAATTTGACAACTTATGCTTACTAACAGTAAGAAAATCTATTTGACGGAAGCCATGACTTCAATGCCCCAGAGAGAAGTTTGAATCTTCCTAGATTAAAATGAACTAAATTCTATAATCAAGCAGCTTCTCTTGCTATGTACAACAATTGATATTTGCCTGCTACCTTTCCTCATTCTCTGCAAAAGAAAATTCAATAACAAAGCATGAAATTCGGACCAAAAAAACAAAATGTCTTTGATAGTGAAAGAAAAACAATAGAGTTAATGTCGTCAGTAAATGTTTCATCCAATATTCCTATCCTTTTGTGGTCCAACACCCGGTGGACATTAAAAACCAACACAACAACAATTGGCACTTTCTGCATTACCAAGTGTACAATTTATCTGAGGCAAGTAAGATGAAACTAACAACAATATCTAAGCGTTTAGCAAAGGATTTTATATAATTTCTAAGCATAAATAAAATTGATGATTATATTTAATCACAGTATACCTGTTGTGAAATGAATTGCCAAATCCGCTCCAGTGCAACAAATTCTGCTTATTTCATGTCCATAAGTAACTCCAGCTAGCCTGCAAAATATTCTTCACTTATCACACACAACCAACTACACTTTGCTCTTGATCAAGATATTGCTATGACTCTGGAATTTGAATCTGATTCAACCTACTAAACCAAATTGAATGCAGGATCATGTGGAATAAATCATATCTGAGAGGCTTTGGATTCCAAAGAAAATGTTTCTGCAGCATTTTTAAATTAGTTAGCATTGTAAGGTATCTTTTCAATGGGATAGTTAACAGAATCTCCTTCAGCTTGGGAATATCCTTCTCAGCCACAACAACAGAGAAAGCAGTCCAATCTAACACATCGCTGAAAGGGGGGGAAAAATTATCTGCAATGATGACGGGAACACATTCATAATATATGGCCTCAACAATGCGAGGGCTGTTCACCTCATAACCCATTGGGCATACACAAAATCTGCTAGATTTCATGTGTTGAATGTAGCTCATGTTTTGAGATATTCTACTCGGTAGACGCCTATAAATTTTCATGTCTTCATCTTTGTCATGCCAATACTTGAGAAGTGTTGGCCGGACCCTACCGTGCATGCTTCCAGCAAAGAAGGCAAGGATTGGACGTTGCGATACTCTTATACCACCACCAACATTTCTAAGAGGTTGTGTGGGAGTCCTTATTGTTGTTTCAGGTAGGGAAACATCCTTAGTAGGATCAAAAATACCTTCAGATGCATCAGCATTGCATAGAGCCTTTATGGTATTTTTCGCTAGTTCCTTGTGCATAGTCAATGTGTATGGACCCTGCAATATGTTAATTAAGACAATAAATGAACTTTTGGTGAGCAAACAAGTGACTAAGCAAAATTTAATCTAGAATCCTAAAATAAATTGCATAAACTTCGAATGGAAAAAAAATAATAGAATATATCTTTCTATCTACTTCATGGTAAACAACCTTGGATAATAGTTAATATGGTTGAGAAACGTCTATGAATTAATTTATAATCATAATCTTGTAAGCCTTGCAAATACCAAATTAGTAAATAGATAAAGAATATGCACCATCAAATCTATTGCTCTTTTAAAGCAACAATTATTTTTCATTCCAGAAAATGACTTGAGAACTAAGAACATCAAATTAAGTAGGAAGGAAAATCAAGAAATAGAATAAAGATTGAGAGGGAAGCAGCTAAGAAAAAAACAAAAAATAGCATATGGACTAAGAGGGAATCTCAACTAGATTTCATCAAGGAAATATGTTGAAATCAGTGGGTTTTAATTTTCTTTACATTTTCAGTAAGGAAGTTTAGCCTAGATGAACTATCATTTTCAAGGATTCCTTGGCATTTGGATTATCCATAAATCTGGAAGTGAGTGCTTTTCAATGATCATTCTCAATGAATGACATGTTTAAACTGGTAGCAGTTAGTTCAAAGCTAGGATAAGAGATTACAATACCCAGTCATGGCAGGCAACGACAAAATGATCCTTTCCATGTGTGCGATTCCAAAAAGGATATTTTGCAGCAAGCCTATTTGTATAATCTCTCATGAATTTTGCCAATGGTCGCAGATTGTGCAAGGCAGGCACATAAAATGCTACCTGCAGTCGGTATGCACTGTATGGAATATAAAATAAGTGAGCCTTTTCTGGATCCCTTGTGACAAATTCTCGGTTTTCCTCCATAAACTTCATAAACCACCCTTCAGAAGCATAAATTCCATTCAGACGGGGATGATGAAAAACTGGCCTATTTCCATCCGGGTAAATGTAGACTTTAAGTATCAATTCCATCAACTCATAGCTCCTGAAAGTTCACGTACAGTACACTTTAAAAAATAATAAATTTTGTTAAATAACAATAACAGGGCCTGCATGTTGTAATGATATAATGCAACATTTCTGGACCCAAATAAGAGAAACATTCCGAATATTTGGAGCTTAATGACGAAAGAATTACAAACAACCTACTTGTAATGTATGAAGTTATTTTTCCCCATTATCAAATACATATTGTTAACACCCACACAAATAGAAACCTCTAAACAAGCAATTGTTCTGAAGCATTTGATCAATCAAGTCCTTGGAGGCATAGTATAAGGCTTATCCACTTTGTATAATAACCTGTTTATTCACACACAATGTATGATGATTAAAAACCAAGAATCATTATAGAAATTTTTCCTACATTTTGCACCTAATATGATCAAGACCTTACAATTACAGTAGGTACAGAAACTGGTTGCTCAAAATTTCTCATTGGGTTTACAGAGATACGATCAAGATATTTTTAGCAATTTGAAAAGGAAAACTAGCTGAACCAAGTCATCAGGAGCATTGAGGCAAGTTCCTTGTAAAATTTTGGTTGAGCAGCATACAGTCACAGATCCTATGCAAAGCTACCAAGACAAAAATTGTTAACTCAAATATGGATATAAGTTCTGAGTATGATAGAGAGCATTCATTTATCAATATCCTTGTTTTGAAATTCAAACCACAATAAAGAAATTAGATCCTTAACTACAAACCTTTTATAATAAGTTGATCATAATCCATAAGATAAATCATAAATCTATCGATAAGCAAATGAAACAAAAATGTGCACAGTTACAATACAAGATATACCTCTTGAAAACTGAAATGTTTCGAAATATTGGAGCATACAGAAATGGATCATCAGTAATCAGTGGGCCACGTTCAATCTCTTTCTTAGCATACAGTAGGGCATCATTTGGTGACAAGGACCAAATGTATCTCTGCACACAAGAAAAAATAGCATTGATAACAGCTGCAATATCTTAACAAAACGCAATATTAAATTCTCAATATATACCTGCAAGTGACGAGGTGCAGGAATTCGAGGAGGCACAGGAAGAACAACCTTTGCATTATCAAATATCTTATTGTTCTTTCTTTTCTTTTTAGCTACAAAAATTCTTTTTTTAGAGACACTGCTGTTAACTGCCTTGGATGGCACTTCAGAATTCACTGAAAGAGTACTAGTAGTGGGAACAACAGGAGATGGTTCAACTTTTGCATCAGTAACATTATCACTTAACAACATGCTAACATTCAATGATATGTGTGATGACAAAGTGACAGGTGAAGAAATGATCCACATATTCAATGGAAAAGGAAGTACAATAATTGGAACAAAAATCCCAATTACTGTCAATATGATACCAGCCATGAGTATTTTTCTCCAATAAAATCTGCTCCACATGGAACGCTGCAAGATTTCTCTCATCACCGCACCAATCATATGCCAGAAAAATTTTGCCATCTTAAAATGCTACAACTATTCAAAATTTCTATAACAAACAAGATGTTAAGAACATGATCACAGGCTTGTCCTTGATGAAATAAAGGTTGAAAATTTCTCTGTTTCAATACATAGGTTGCCTAAGAAATCTAACACCTAATTTCCATTTGTAACATATGGCAATTAGCTTTAGTCCATCAGTTGCCTAAAAGGCTAAAACAAAATTTTAACTTACAACTCATATTGGTTATCCAAACAAAATGTTACTGTTTCATTAAGAATCATTCCAGTCATCCCCTCCAAATGTGTCCATGACACTGAAAATATAAATGAGTAATTAATCAACAAAAATGAAATTAATTTAAATAAACATAGACATTTAACTAAAGCAATTATAGAAGAATCATAAACAAGATTTAATTTAACATTCTATTATACTGAGATTATGCAGAAGTTGTGAAATAGCAAATTAAAACCCTAAATTAACAAAAAGAAAAAAGAAATCTAACATTCAATCCAATACACATTATGAAATAATTGGGTTTTATTTAACATTAAAATAAATTGAAAAATGAGTTGAATTCATATCCATTTTCAGTAATCACAAAATTATCATAACAAGACAAAAGAAAAAAAACGTGCCCGGGTTTGAGAGAGAGGAGAGATGAATATTGGAGAGGAATAAGGAATGAAAGTAAAAGCGGAGGAAATTATCAACTATGGGATCTGAAGAAATTCCATTTGCATGGAGGAAATCATGGGCGAGACCAGCGGTAACTGTAATGTTAGTTACCAAGAACAAGGCGAAAGACCTTCAAAAATACAAGGTGAAAGATGAAAAAATAGAATGTATATTCCAAAAAAATATGGCAATTCCTTATGTCTTTAACACTGTGTTTTTTGGAACCCTAACACTATGTTTGCTTTGAGGCAAAATGATAAATAAAGATAAAGAGAGATAAATTGTTTTGTATATTCCTAGGGCCATAATTTGAGAATCTCTTTTTTTTTTTTTTCGTTCTAAAAGACCTATTGGATTATCTATATTAAGTGTTGAGATCAAAAGATGTGTATGTTATTTTAGAATGTGGCCATGTATTATAAGTTAAACACAAAATAAATTCGTACTGTTGAATTTACAGTCGTTTATAAATTAAAATACTGAGTCAAATTTAGCAATCTATGACCTACTGATTTTTATCTCGTGACTCAGTATATATAATCCAGCGGTTGATTTAAAACAAATAAAAAAAGAGCACTCAAATTGAATTTGAGCGTCGTAGGAATGCTCTTCCTACAAACATATTCCTTTAACCTCTTTCCAAACATCATATTTTTTTAATATACATATATATATTTTTTTATCTTTCTCCATCTTTACTCTCTCTATCATTCATTAATTACCTCTTCTCTCTTCATCCAAACACAAGAAAAAACTATTACCATTAGAGCATCTTCCATCCTAATATAGATGGTAGCTGAATGTCTCAAAAGTGATTAAGTCTCATCTAATGGCCACAGAAGGCCTTTTATAGGGATATTAAGGCAGTAAGGTCCCGAAAATCTCGCATACATTAGAACTCTATAGGGCCCGAGAATCTCGGTGCCTAAGAGGCCTTTGTGATTATTGACTGTGATTGTCGGGATCCAGCAACTTGGCTAGGAGGAGAGATCGCTCACTGACTTAATTAAGGGCGACCTCCTCTGGCCTACATAAGGGCGACCTCTTCCTGAGTCTAGGTAAGAGTGTCTCTTCCCCTGGGAGGTAGACTTTGGACAAGGCAGACGGTCTCCTAAAGGGTAGCTTTTTTTGGGTGGTGTCTTACAGACCTCTACCTAATAAGGCCCTCACCCCAAAGGTAGAGAATGGCAACCTTTATTAGGTCATGTGATCTTTGCTAAAGAGAGCGACCTCGCTCCAAGCCTTGGGCACGAGTCACTTGTTGGTGAGCTTGGGCAAGGACTTAGCTACGCCTAACCGAGCGACTTCCTCTCAAATGCTACTTCTGGACAGCACATCTCCTAGGACCTCTTGGTAGGTGACCTTTTGAGGAGATTTCCTACATATGAAATAAAATGATGTGAATGTTAATATGGCTAAAAATGTAGTTATATAGATTTAATTCTAAAAATATATCCCCAATGCATTTATTCTGAATTCTCATATATTATATTTCTCCAATGCATTTATTATAAATTTTCGTATATTCTCTCTTTCTTTTTGGACCCATAATTTAATAAGAAATCAATCAATAATTGTTGTAAGTGTAAGACCCATAACCAATAAAAACCTATATATTTAAAGAATTGTTAAAAGAAGACCCACTTCATGGAGGTTGGTTTTGAAAAGAGTCTTCATTTCAATTTATTAAAAAAGATGAGAAAAACCTAAAATTAACTCAAGTTAGCACCAACAAAACAATTGATTGTTGCGTCAAGGGCCTATCCAATAATTTCACCCCGAACTTTGGACCTATTTCCAATTTTACCCATATCCTACTTTATGCCAATGTCATGCCCACAAGATGGGGACTAACCAATCACACCCCCAATTTGAATTTTAGTAAAAAATTGAAATAAGTGAATGAATAGAAGGACTAAATGTGATAATTTACAAGACAAGTAGTTGGATCCCTCATGGATTTTCCAAATAGGCCAAAACCATTATGAGGCCCACAAACTTTATCACTTTTTTGCATTAGGCCCTCGGCCAAATAATAGCATAATTAAGCCCTAAACTAATCAAAAATTCTATACGAGTACTATATTTAACGGGCCAAATAGAGCATGTAGAACATTCAATCGGCAGGCGCATTAATGTGTGTGTAAAATTCAAAACGTCATCGTTTTGAAAGGAAATTAAGCAAAATTAAAAAAAAATTCCTATCCTTCCAATCTGCTTCCATCATCGCCCTACTTCATCATCATATTTAGTCCTTCTATTCATACACTTCTTTCAATTTTTGACTAAAATTCAAACTTTATAAACCACTTAAAAATTCAGGTGAATCATCTTCCTGCATGTTGCCAAGCACTCTAGTTGGGTCCAGTACTTCCAAGCCCATCCTTATGACCCGTTTGGTTTGGACTTTTGGTCAGATCTTAGCCACTTTAGCGCTGTAAGAGTTTAATGCCTCAGTAAGATTGGACTTTGGTTTATAGCTAGATAAGAGTGTATCCCGATTTGTTGCCTAAAAAAAATCTCTAGGTGATAGGTGGTGATAGCATGCCCCAAAAATTGCATAGATTTGTAATTTCTAATTCTCATAAACACCATTCTTTCTTATCAATAGTTTGAAGTTAAGAAAAATTACAATTACATTAGATTCTTTTATACTTCAATTTTTTATGTTCATCTGTTTTGCCTCTGCTTAATGTATTATTATACTACCTCCGTCTTTTGGAGATGTTTACGTTTCCTTTTTGGGTGTCTTTTTTTGTTGTTTCCATTTCCATTTATAGTAAGTTTTGTAATTGTTTATTATTATTTCTTTATTGATATTAGTGAAAAAGTAAGTGGTGTAAATGATTAGTAATTGTTTATTATTATTTGTGTATTGGTATTGGTGATTTCTTGGTATTTGTGTTTTTAGGGTGTAAAGAATTCAAAAAGACGGAGGTAGTATTATTTAGCCATTCTGTTAATATTCCCGTTAAACAACCATTTAGACATTTTTTAAATACCGAGATTACTCTTATTAGTTGTAATCGGTTTAACATACAAGCTTCTGCCCCAAGAACTCAATTCTTTTATCTCAAGCCTACTGCCATTACCAACGATGTCATCGATGAAGAAGTCACTTATACATAGTGGTTCTTTCTTGTTTCCATGACTCGGTCATTTGTTAATGGAGGTGTGGGTTACTGGGTCAAGCTTTTTTTAATGGGAGTCTAGTTTGGGTTGCCAGTTCAAATCGGTTATCTTCATCAGCATGTGGTGAGAATGATACTTCTTCTCTCTGGATCAGAGATCCATCGCAGAGTGGGGTTGGGATGTAATAACCCTCGTAACATTTCTTCTTCCTTTTTATGCGATTCTTTCTCAAAACACATCGTTTTCCTTACGCCATTGAAAATAATAGAGAAGTTAAAAAACAAATTTCTATGGAAATTCATTTCTTAAACCAAAGAAGCTTTTTCACAGCATTATTTCTTTATTTTCAGTGTTATACAATTAAAGATTATTGGGCTTCATATATGATCTCTAATAATTTTTTCTTCTGCATAAATTTTGCTTTTGCTTACAGTGGACTCGAGAAGCCAACAAAAATGAAAGTGGACAAATACGTTTGATTTGAAATTTTGTAAAATAAAACAAAACTAATTTAAAAGAGAAGATACCAATTTTGCATAATTTTATTGAAAATTTTAAAACTTTAGTGCTTTATTTCATCTGCAACTCTGGGGTTTATTTTTGACTTTGAACTCAAATCTAAATTCATTTATTGATTGTTTGTCAAAAAAAAACGTATTTATTGAATCTTCTCTTTTTCGAAAAAAGCTCATGAATTTTGATATGCATCAACATTTTCTCTTTGTATTTAGATCTCATTTGGAAAAAAGGTAAACAAGAGAATAAAGAAAATTGTTTGAAATAGTTTAATTTGAGGATATATGAGATGGAAATTACATCGGAAGATCAAAGAAACTAAGAAAGAGAAGTTTGAAGGAGATACAATAAACTAGCAAGCATAACAACTAATAAGGGTAATATTGGTATTTAGAAAATGTCTAAACCAATGTTTTAACAGAAATGTTAGCTAAAAAAAAAAGACTAAAGAATACAATAATATTATTAAATATAGCAAATAAAATTTTTACATTGCAGGATTATAGGATTACAGTGGGAGGTCAAATATTAGTTGGGATTTAATTTTTATCTATGTGAGCCCATATGAAAATGAAAAATGTATGCAGTTTGATATATTATTAAATTATTGTTCTTCTTTGTATCTGAGTTATCTTTTGATTGGTGATTTTAATTATATATTGCATGCAAATGAGAAGTGTGGAGGCAGCAATAATAATAATCAGAGTATGCTTGATTTTGGTGATTTTATCAGAAAATTGGAGCTGCAAGATATAGGATATGTGGGGAATAGGAACACATGGAACAATAAAAGGAGGGGCAATGCAAACATCAAGGAGCGGCTTGACAGAGGTCTTGCTTCGGCGGAATGGCTTGAGAATTTCAAGGATGCCTTTTTGCAACATCTGGAAGACAATGGTTCAGATTATAGACCATTATTACTGAACCTTTATGGGGTAAATTGGAGATCGAAGAGATTTTTTGCTTTGATAAAATACTGGTGGGCAATCAAGGAATTAAACAAGTAGTGCTAGAGACTTGGTAATAAAGAGTGTCTGGATGTTTAAACTTCATTCAAAACTTAAGTCCTGCAGGAATAAAATAGTGGAATGGATTAGGATTAATAAGCCACTTGCGTAGAAGAAGATTGAAGAGATTCAGAGTGATATATCCCAGCTAAAAAAAGAACTTCACTATCTTGTGGAGACGATTCATGAAAAAGAGAAAGAGCTACAATAATGGATTAACGAAGAAAAGGTCTTTTAGGCACATAAGTCAAGAAATAACTGGCTAATGTCAAGGAATAAAAATACTTCTTACTTCCATTACCAAGTTAAGCATTGAAGAAGAACTAATAGATTCTCAGGCCTAAAGAATTCGCAGGGTAATTGAGTGACCAGTAAGGAACAGATTGTGCAGATCGTGCTCGATTATTTTAAGGAGATTTATCAGTCAACTAATAATGACCCCGATTGTCTTGTCAGTTGGGGTATACCTATTAGAGTCTCGAAGGCCATGAATGACTCTCTAATTGCAGAGGTGACTGATGAGGAGACAAAAAAGGCAGTCTTCTCCATCAATTCGTTGAAAGTGCCAGTAGATGACTGCTTGTTTTATTCAAGGTTATTGGTCTATTATTAATGCTGACATTATAAATATTGTTAAAAAAATTTTTCCATTCAGCAAAAAAATTTTCGAGTATGAATCACACTATTATTACTTTTAAAGGATTTAATCTATAACAAATATAAATAAATCAATTGGGAATAGTTATAAATACCTCGAAGTCGACGAACGATTCCCACGTGCGAAAGCGATGGATCGTGTATACTAGGACGTCTATATAACATAAAGTCCTATAGCGCAATTTCATGATCTAAGAGCTTTGAGGGGAAGAGATTGAAAGGTTTTTGGTGAAAGGTTTTTGGGAGAAACTTAGAACGTAAGTTATGTATCTTTCGTATCCTTAATTTCTGATTAGTGATGCTTATATAGCTGTTGGGTTATTAGGGTTACCCATTAACCCTACAACCCATCATTATTGGGTCCACCCATGATCCATAAGTCATGGGCGGATATCTAATTAATTAATACTTAATTAATTAATTCTAACAATTTTGGTGCATAAAGTCTCAGATGTGATTACAGTTAATGATC
Organism: Croton laevigatus; assembly: GCA_949640765.1. Classification (NCBI taxonomy): domain Eukaryota; kingdom Viridiplantae; phylum Streptophyta; class Magnoliopsida; order Malpighiales; family Euphorbiaceae; genus Croton; species Croton laevigatus. The sequence goes on along the minus strand of CATIWJ010219644.1, from coordinate 4,638 downwards.
TTAGACCAATTAGTCTATGTAATGTCACTTATAAATTTATCTCTAAGATATTAACAAGGAGACTTCAAAGCATCATTGGGGCCATTATTTTAAAAAATCAAAGTGACTTTATCAAAGGTAGACTCATTACGGATAATATTTTAGTTGCATATGAGATCACTTATTACCTCTTGAATAAAAGGCGAGGGAAATGTTGCAATTTTGCAATGAAGCTAGATGTGAGCAAAACCTACGAATGTGTTGAATGGAATTTCTTAAAATCAATGATGATGGCGTTGGACTTTAATACAAAATGGATCGAATGGATTATGGCTTGTGTTACTTCGGTAACATATTTGATTAAGATAAACGATGAGAGTTATGGTTTTCTTAAACGATCTTGAGGAATTAGACAATGTGACCTTATTTGTCCTCTTCTCTTTTGTTATGTACAGAAGGGCTTTCTTGTTAAATTCACAAAACAATGAGTGAGGGATATGTATCGGGTCTCCAGTTGAATAGATATTGTCCAAAAATCTCTCATCTTACGTTTGCGGACAATTCGCTATTTTTTGGTAAGGCTGATTTGGGTGAAATGTCTAAATTAAAGAATTTACTTGAGGAATTTGGCTCCAACAGTGGCCAAATGATTAATCTGGAAAAGTTCAACATTATTTTTTCTTAAAATACTCAAGCAGATGTGAGAAGAGACCTTGTTAGGCATATATGGATAAACAAAGTGGATATTTATGATAAATACTTGGGGTTGCCGGTAATAATTAAAAGGTCGCAAAAAAGATCATTTTAGAAAATCTTTGACAATATCAGAGCTAGATTAAATGGCTGGAAGGAAAAATTCCTATCGCACGCAGGAAAGGAGATTCTTCTGAAGTCTGTCATTGCAGCAATTCCTCTTTTGACATTTTCTTATTTTTGAGTGCCAAAGAGTCTAACTGAGGAAATTAACTTCTTGATTAGATAGTACTGGTGGAGTCAAAAGGAACAAGAAAGGAAGATATGTTAGGTTGCCTGGAAAAAATGTGTTTTAATAAAGGTGAAGGTGGCCTAGGATTCAAGGAATGGGAAGCGATGAATATGACGCTTTTAGCAAAACAAGGCTGGAGAATCTTGAAGAATCCCACATCTTTGCTAACACGTGTAATCAAAGGTAAATATTTTCCAAGTTCAGATTTTTTCTATGCCAGATATAAGAGAAACGCTTCATAGGATGGAAGAGCATTACGTGGGAAAGGCAACTACTTAATGGGAATTTGTGATGAAAATCAGGAATGGTAGGTATATCTCTTGTTTTTAAATTTATCCATGGATTCCAATTAATTATGGTAGTATAGCTGAGCTGTTTCTGAATTGGGATAGAGAAATATACTGGGTCCATTAATTGATTGGTTGGGAAAGGAAATAGTGGGATAAAGAAACAATAGAAAACAATTGGCGAATATGGAGAATCCTGATGAGCTTACCTAGAATCACTCGAAGGATGGAATATACTCGGTAAAATCTAGGTATAGAGTTGTGAATTTGTTTCATAGTAATGTTTCTTAGAAGCATTTGTGGAAGTTTAAAACATTAAGGAAATTGCAAGTATTTGTTTGGCGCCTAATTCAAAAAGGACTACCAATAGTGGAAAACTTGGTTAAAAGAGTTCCAAGCAGCTCGGCTAAATGTACCTTCTGTGATCAAAGCGAGAATGAGATACACCTATTTTTTCGGTGTTCTTTCTCAAAAGCAGTTTGGTTCCTATCACCATTGGGCCTTCGGATGGACTTAATTCAAGGTAATTCAGTAGCTTATGTGCTTCAGGAGATCATAAAAAGGGGGTCAATATGATTGGAAATGAATGGAAGAATGAATCTATGGTTATTTTTCTGCTTTGGGCAATATGGAAGCGCATGAATTCAGTAATTTTTTAGGGCAAGTAGCAGAACTGTCAGGAAGTGGTACACAATGCAATCAAATATTGGTAGGAATTTGTGGAAATAGAGACAGTTCCTGTTCACTTAAGTCTACACAATGCTACGACCACTCTATCTTAGCATCCTCTAATATATGGGTACCTGAAAATCAATGTTGATGTTGTAACCAATGCTAATCCGATAAAAGGAGCTATTGGTGTGATGATGGTAAAAGATTGCCAAGGTAAGGTTATTGATTGGAGAATTAAGCATTATAACTTTATGAAAGATTCCCTATTGCTTGAGGCACTTGCTATGCGAAGAGCAATAGAGCTGGTTAAGAAAAAATGATGGCTGAATTGTGTGATAAAGACGAATTCAAAGATGGTAGTGGATGCAATTCATGGGCACCAAAATATCCAATATCAAGCCATGTGTATCATAGCTGATATTAGGAAAATCCTTGACTAGGGCCATAATACGAATTGCTTGTATATACTCAAAAGTTATGATGTTCTTGCGCATAAGCTTGCTAAGCAAGCTTTAGAGGTCAGTTTTATAACGAATTTATATGTGCAAGATCAGTTTTTATAATGTAATATTTAACTCTTTTCTGCTATAAAAGATACACGTTGAAAAAAATAAAAATAAAAATCCTCGAATATATGGAGAGGGTAACTGAATTTAGAATTTATAACATTGACGGCGTTCTCCGTGTTTGCAATGTTATTCATCATTCCGTTAATTTACTTCACGTGTGAGACGTACTCTCCCGTGCCTCAATTCCAACACAGACACAACACAAGAGTAAAGTTGACTAACAAGAAGCAAGCAAGCTGCCAAAAGTTTCAAACACGTCAAGATTGAAGCTTTCAACTAATAAGAAAATGCCACCTCACTAATCTGGCCACGTGTAATCTCTCCAACAAATTTCACAGCAAAAATAACCACTGTTTCTGCCACTGTAAAAGACTAAAGACCCCAGATTCTACTCTAATTTACAAATACGCCACTGCATCAAACTGCCTTTTCAAAGGCAAGAGAGGAGACCATCAACGAAGGTATGATGGTAATTTCAGTAGTCCATTACCGTTCCGTTATATTCCCAAACACCGAAAAAAAAAAAAAAAGCGGAATCTCGTATTGTATGAATTAATATTTTTTTTTTGTTGTTGAATTTCTCAATTCTCGATCTGATCAACTGAAATGGGACTATTCTGCCATTGAAAATCGCAGAAAGAGAACCGTTATAAGCTTGTACTGGATCTCTGTTCTTTTACGGGTCTAATCCTCTGCGTTTGCTTCCCATGGCCGCACCGTTTTTCTCCACACCGTTTCAACCGTACGTTTATCAGGTACACTCCTCTTCACTATCTTTATAGCTCTGTATTTCCTATAGCTATGTATTTAGGTTTTATTTTAAACATGGTTTTATGTATTGTAGCTTCCCTTGTTTGGTTGCTGGGAAATCTGAGACAAGGAAAATAAATTGAATTTCGTGTTTCCCTAACTTGATCATAGAGATGCTCAATTGATTTGTATTTAGGTGAATTTTGGGTTTTGGAGTGGTTTGGTGTTTGATCCCTGTACGTCTGTAATTTCTGGAATTTGTAGTTCGAGAAATCTAGATGCCTGATATTGTATGGAATTTGAAGAAATTACATGGTGCAAATGATTTAGTTGAGCAAAGATATGTTGTGCAAGTGAAGTTGAATGATATGTACATCTGAGGTTTGAATTGAACTTAGTATGTATGAGGTTTCAATTGAACTTTATCTTATTAGAAGTGAACTTGGAAAGAAAGGGACAACAACAATTTGGAAATACAAAAAATACAAAACATTGATCAGGAACTGTGCTCAAGCGTGTATAAAACATGATGGAAAATAGGAAAGATAAGAACAGTTTGTAAGATGTTAGGCACTGCATTATAAGGAGAACAAAAATGTCTGGGAAATGAACACTTTACATTCTGCATTACACTTAACAAAAATGTTTGACGCAGGGGAAGGGTGTAGGGCAAGAGAAATCTCAACAAATAGGCTAGAATAGAAAAATTGAGAGGAATATATAAGGTTATATCACAATAAACACAGAAATTCAAAATATCTGAATAATTCTTATAAAAATAACGATAATAAAACTAATTACAAAGCTGTAAGCTGCACTATTTATAATGACCGAAACCCTGTACTAAAACCTAATTAAAATATTAGACTAAATAAGAATCCTAATTAAAAAAGGAAACTAATAAACATTCTTAAATAAATAAGGAAAACAGAAAATAATAGGAAACTTCCTAAACAACTAAAGAATTCCTAAAACAACAAGGAAACATAATTAAATTCCTAAACAGCCAATATGCTCCCTACATCATTCTCACCCGGGTTGAAAAAAACTCGGCTCCTGATAAGTTGAGTTTACATATTTTAGCCATGAGAATAGGATGAACTTGTGTGAACTTCTCTTTGAAATACCATATACTTAGAGCTTTTTCAAAATTGAACAACATCACAAGCCATTCAAATAATCTATCATTTTTATGCGTAAGGAGCTTTGATTCAATCCAAAGGCTTATACTTATTTGCACAACAGATTTGTGGACTCTTGCATCAAACAATTTGCTTGGTCAATAAAAGTTGCTCTAGGAATGAGATTAGCTACATGATAAACCTCACTCATTGTTGCATGATCTTTTGACAACTCCATGGTATTAATATCCATAAACAAACTCTTATTTGAAGAA
>CATIWJ010219510.1:0-11085 GCA_949640765.1 Croton laevigatus | reverse complement strand
CCATCCTCAAACTGTTCCATCTCATTTAGAGCTCTTAGATTGTGAAATAGTGCTATAGGACTATATGTTCTATAGACGGCCTAGCATGCTAGATCCTACAACCGCTTCCGCTCGTGGAAATATTCATCGTACAAGAGGTATTTATATTATTCTTTATCTGATTTATTTATATTCGTTATATATAAATTCTTCATTGGTATCAGAGCCTGCTAGGTATCGATTGAATGAGCTTAATTAAATTGGCATGTTTATGTGTAAATATGTCTATTTTGTTATTGGATTGATTTGAGAATTAATATATGTGCTATATCTTTGATGATTAAATCTGTTTTTGCTCCCATGTTAATTTTGAATCTGTTCTAAAATTTTTGATTGATGAAATCTGTTTTTAATCAAAATAAATTAATTAAAAAATAATAATCTAGAATTTCATGAACACGAAGAACTTGTTCTTCGGTTTGAAATCCCAGCCCTTGGTATGTCGTTGATGGTAAGCCTGGCGGCGGTCTCGGATCGACGCAGCTTCCGTTCGGCGACGGCTGGTCCCCGGCGATGCAGCGGCGTGGCGGCGCTGTGGAGCTTCTTCTTATCACCCCCTGCTCTGTTTTCTTCCTGTTATTCGCGATTTCAAGAAGGCCGGGCCTTCATCTACGTCGAAACAAAGGGCCAACGGCGGAGCACGGTAACTGGCTTCTCTTTGACGTCGGCAAGGAGGTCTGCTTCTAACGCGGCAACGACTGGAGGTTCGAAGAAAGCTTCTGTTTTCCTCCTCTGTATCGCGTCGATGTTTTTCATTGTCCAGCCTTCATCCGCGCCAGATCGAAGGCGAACGGAGACTATTGCGAGGTGAGACCACCGAAGCCCCTTGCTGGCGGCAGCTGGAGCTTGATCGGGTCTGGGATGGAGGCTGGGCGTGTAAGGGCGGGCGGCGGCTAGGGCGTCCCTCTTAGTGGGGAAGACGACATAATTCCCAAACTGGTCCCCCATCTTATTCTGTTCCCTCCATTAGTGCTTAAATTTTCTTGTTACAGATTGACCCCTCAAACTTCAGTAGTTTGCAAACGGACCCTTCTGGACAGTTTTAATAAAAAAATTTTTTTTTTAAACTTATTCAAATAATTTGTTTATTTGAGTACCAATTTATTTTTGCTTAAGTGGTAGATTTAATTAAAATGTGTTTTAATTAAATATTTTTGGGTACTATTAATATTTGTTCTAAATTATATTTTAAAAAGTATAATTTTAATACGTTTGAAATTATGGATTAATTTGTTTAATCTAAGATAAAATTATTTTATGATTTAATTTTTCTATGAGGATAGAAAATAAATTAAATGAGTTTAATTTATCATTAATTCTAATTAGTTTGGAATTAGTAAATTTAATTTTAATTTGTTTGAAATTGATCGATTAATTTTCATTAAAATAATTTTGTCAAAATTTTAAAATAAAATTTAGAACAAAATTCTATTTTGTATAGAAGTTGAATAAATTTGTTTTATTCATAGAATTTCTTTTAGTGATTTGAAATATGCGTTTTTCAAATGTTTGATTCCTGACTTAGTTGTTACTTTGTGTAATAATTATTTATTCTGTAAATATGTTATAGAATAAGAATTGAAGTATAGTGGCTTTAATTTTAAATTCTTGAATATTACTTTGTGTGATATTGATTCATTTTCTATGAATGTGTCCTAGAAAATGACAAGGATTATTAGGACTCCTCACATAGCTAGTACTCAAAAGCAAAGACAAAGAGTTGTCTTAGCTTAATCTGAAAATTTTTGAAAAAGAAATTGAATAAGGCACAAGTATAAGGGATATAGATAAGATCGCAACCCACAATTTTGAAAATGAGATTTCAAAAGAGGAGGAGATAAGAGATTTCTCTTCCAGGTGTTGTGCAACTCTTTTCGAAATAAGAGTGTAGAGGACATTATGGATCAATCTTGGATTGGATCATATGGGAGTCATATGGGCACCATGGTGCCTATAGGACTCAAGACCCTAGCAACTTTATGGTCCTTAAGTATGGGCGAGCATTGATTCGTTCTGTGCAAATGGATGAAATCAGTTTTGTCCCCATTGACTTAGTGAATAAAGTTCTCAAGTCTATCCCAGTCACTTTTTGGGTGATTAAGGACTCTTAGAGGAATATTAGTTCTTCTATTAATGATTTTAACCAAATAAATTTCTATTACGTATAGAAATAGAATAAATTTGTTTTATTCATTGTTTAGTTAATTTGGGAGAACATCAATAACAAAATTTTATTTGTTAAAATTCTAATTTATAGCACATAAAAACCAATAACAATATATTATATGATTCATTTCTTTGTGAATGAAATTTTATACATTTTGGTAAATATAAGTGTATCTAAATGCCTAAATTGATTTTTTTTTAATTTATTTAAATATTTAAATGCTTATTGTTTATGAACATAAGTTAGAAATCAATAATTTAAGTTAGAGTTATGAGAACTTAAATTTAATTAGGCTATGTGAGCTTAAGGCATTAAGTTAACTATCTTACTATGTACAACTATCTTAATGAGTTAAACCAACCATTAGTTCTTGGAGGGTAATTGGGAACATAGTGAACTTTTCGAATCTAGGTCTAGTGGGAAGTTTTATGAGTTAAAATATGTTAGTACATAGTAATAGAATATATATTGCTTTTAGAAATCTCAATTGTGCAAACCTTAATTCTTTAGTAGATCAATAGGATCTACCATGTCTTAATATTAAATATGTTGTTGCTAAGCTTTACAAAGATATTAGGTTGACTGTGACAACTATAAGATTTGGGCAATGAAAATTCAATATGTGCTCGAGGACAAAAAGGTCTTTGAAATTTTGAATCACGTCATGCCCGAGCTTGAGGAAGGCGCCATTGTCCAGCATAGGCAGGACAAAGATGCTTACCTAACATGGAAGAAGAAGAATTTTTCTGCTCGTATCATCATGCTTAATGCTATGGATGATGAAATTGCAAAGCAATTTTGAGAGTGTGAGAATGCAATAGATCTGTGGAATCAATTGCTAGAGAGTTTTAAGAGGTGTGTCTCTAACCAAACTCCATTCTCTAACTATCAAATTTGACACTTACAAGAAGTGTCCTAATCACAACATGAAGGAGTATTTAAGAGAAATGCAAAACATGATCAGTGAGTTTAGTGATGCGTCACAAGCTCACAAAAGAGCAGAAAATTCAGGCTGTCATCCGCTCATTGCCCAACAGCTAGGAGCATATGAGAATGCACCTAACCCATGAAAAGTCCATCAAGACTTTTCTCGATGCTGTATGCCACTTAAAACTAGAGGAAGATCGATTAGCATCGATCAAAGTTAATTCACAAATACATATGGCACGAACTGACATCTCACTTGGAATGAGTTCCAACAATAAGAAGCGTAAGGCCAAGGGCAAGAATAAGGCTAGTGAGCCCAAAAAGCAAAAGACAAACCAAAATAAGGGTCAATGGTTAAAGAAAAAGAGAAAGGTAAATGTGGCGCATGTGAAGTGCTACAATTGCCAACAAAAAGGCATTATGCAAAAGACTGCATTGCTCCTTAAAAAGATACATTCAATTATCTCCTATGTGAGTGAGATTTGTGTATCTAGCTCTATTTTCTTAATTAAATTTGATCCTTTGGGGGTCATTGATTCATGTGTGACCGATCATATAGCAAAAGACCATGAATCTTTTGTGAAATTTCAGCGAATACAAAAGGATCAATGGTGGATCCATTTAAAAACAGTGCACGAGTGTCTGTTAAGAGTATTAGCACATGTAAATTAGCTTTGCATAAAAGTCATACTCTATACCTACATGATGCACTTTATGTTTCAAATATTCACAGAAAATTTACCTTCTGTTTTGGTTTTGATGAAACTAGGTTTCAATTTATTTTTTTAAGGATGATAGTGTTTGTCTATGTTTGGGTACAATAGTTTATAGTTTTGGTTATGTATTGAACGTTTTTATTGTTATGAATGTTGGACGAGTTAATTTACATAACGATATTAGTTTTTCTTTTATTGAATCTTCACATAGTGATGTGAACAACTTATGGCATGCACTTTTAAATCGCATTGGCCAAGAGCAAATGAGTCATCTCGCGAAACAAGGCCTATTAGGTGACTTACAAAAGGTTGAGTTACCAATATTTAAGCACTGCCTAAAATGGAAACTAACTAGAAAACCATTAAGCAATTAGAGCTAAATTTCCATTGCATTTAATTCATTCTGATGTGTGTGGACCAATGAATGTTAGGGCTAAGCATGGGGCTCACTATTTCATCACCTTAATATGTGACTATATGAGATATGGTCACATCTATTTGATGTTTCACAAATCTGAAGCCTTAGAATGCTTTAGAAGATTTATGAATCTCGTTAAAAATCAATTAGATAAAAGTATTAAAGCTTTAAGAACTGACCGTGATCGAAAATATCTATGGGATAAATTCAAAGCTTTATGTGATGAAAAAGGAATAGAACATCAGTTATCCATTCCAAGAACCCCACAACAAAACGGTATTACCGAACGGAGAAATATGACTCTCCTAGACATGATAAGATTTATGATGGCACAAGCAAGTTTATCCATCTCCTATTGGGGAGATGCATTGCTTACATCCACATATGTCTTGAATCATGTGCCCTTTAAATCTGTTACACTTACTCCATATAAGTTATGGACAGGGTGAAAGCCCAATATGAGCTATTTTAGCCCATAGTGGTGCTCTGCCTACGTACATGATACCTCAAGTAAATTTGAAAAATTAGACCCATGAGGTAAACAGTGTGTCTTTGTGAGATACCCTGAAGTATCAAAATGATACATCATAGTAGGTGAGTAAGAAAATGGTCATTTAACAGAAATAGAATCACGAGATGTGACATTCATTGAAGATCAATTTCCGAAGTTAGGAGACGTAGGTCAAGAATTTTTCACTTTATAAAACTATAGATTTAGACACTCATGGATCACTCCATTCGAGTGGGAGAAATCTTGAGCCTGAAGATGGTGATCTTTTGGCGAATGTTCCTGATCATGAGTTTGATGGGAATAATCAGTTAAGTGAAAATATGGATATGGAATCTAATTTCAGTGGGAGTTTAAATCCAAAAGGATATGGAACTTAATTCCAGTGGGAGTTTAAATTCAAATCCAAATCCAAGCATCTTAGATCCAAGTGAATTTATTTATGAAGATCAAGAGTTGCAAATATCTAAAAGGAAAAGGACTTTGCCTTCACGTTATCGCGAGGATGATGAGAACATTAGTCATACCTTTTAGTTGACCTAGTAGATGATGATGAGCCCAAGAATGTGTCTAAAGCTCTATCATGTCCAGCTAAGGATAAATGGATTAAAGCAGTGGAAGATGAGTTGGCATCGATCGAGTCTAATAAAGTTTAGACTCTAACTAACCTTCCGAAATGACAAAAGCCAATAGGAAATGAATGGGTTCTAAAAATAAAGCGCAAAGCGAATGGTAGTATCGAAAGATATAAGGCTTGCTTAATCGCTATAGGGTATACTCAACAAGAAGGGATTGATTATGTATAGACATTTTCTCCTATTGTTAGAGTGACATCTGTTAGATTAATTATAGCCATAGTTGCAAGTTTAGATCTAGAGTTACATCAAGTGGATGTAAAAACTGCATTTTTCAATGGAGAATTAGATGAAGAAATCTATATGGACCAGCCTGTAGGTTTTAAACTTCAAGGTAGCGAACATAAGGTTTGCAAACTATTGAAGTCGATATATGGACTAAAGCAGTCGTCCAAACAATGGTATATTTGTTTTCACAACGCAGTTGAGTCATATGGATTCTTTGCAGTGGTTGAGGACCGTTGTATTTATTGCAAAAGGTCTAGAACTAAATTTGTAATAATGACATTATATATTGATGACATTTTATTGGCTAGTAGTGACGTGTCATATCTAATAGATATCGAATATTGGTTATTGTCCAATTTTAAGATTAAAGACATGGGTGACGTGGCATATATTCTTGGAATTAAGATTTCAAGAAATTGTGAAAAGAGAATGTTGTCACTTTTACAAGAAACGTACACAGAAAAAATTCTAAAATGTTTCAATATGCATACGGCGAAACCTATGGATACCCCACTTGCAAACCTTAGCAAGGAAATGTGTCCAAAAAGTCAAGAGGACATTGAGGACATGAGAACCATTCCTTATGCTAGTGTGGTTGGAAGTCTAATGTATGTTGTGTTATATACAAGACCTGATATCTGCTATACTATTGGGTTAGTAAGCGGATTTCAATCCAACCTAGGCAAAGCATATTGAAAAGTAGTGAAGATGATATTGACAATCATAAGTGATAGTTAATCATCAATTGCTTACACTAAAGATCTCAAGTTCCATGGTAAAGCTAGACATATTGATATTGCGTATCAATTTATGAAAGATTTGATAGCACAAGGAGAAGTGAACATAAAATACATCCCTATGCAAAATATGATCCCCTTACCAAGACCGTTTCTAAATATTTGTTTCAGAAACATGTTAGGTCTTTTAGTTTGCGTAGACTTTGATGATGTATTTCAAGTTTTCATGTATAAGTAACATGAATTAATGTTTTTATTTTTGTAATAAATACATTTCAAGTTCACTAAGCAATATATATTTGTTAAATATATAAGACATTTACGTTATAAATGTATGTGACATTTATGTTATAAATGTATGTGACATTTTATTAAAAGTCATGTTAGACAGAAGCTACCTACTCATATGGGTGCTGCCTTAATTTTGTTTGGTATGTCTAATAAAATTAAAATGAGGTAACATTTTAAATAATTGAGAGCTTATTTAATTTGTGATGTTGTCTTGCTATAAGCAAGATAAAACTTACTAACGAGCGAGTAAGTAAAAGAATTTGTGAATTTCTTTTGGGGATTAGTTCTGTCTTAAAAGCCAGTATTGATCTTAAAAGGTTGAGATCGAACTGTATGGTGTAAAAAACATACACAATATAGTGTACATAACATGCACACTTTTTCAAGTGGAAAAAGGAAGACACCATAACATATGTATCATACCATATGTGCTTAAAAGTGACCAAAAAATGGAAAAATTATGAACAAAAGTTCCGTGATCTCAAAATTTTCCTATTGTGAGACTCTATTTGTTAGCATGTGATTTTCGAAATTTACCCTTATGACCTGGGGCATATTTCTAGAGTATGGCTTGACTTTGTGGTTTTAGTAAAATATCTATGGTCATGAGTGATTCGGCCTAAAGAATATTGTCTAGATTAGAAGGTCAAGTCATTACAAAGGAAATGATGTATGAGAGCAAGATTGTTGTTGTCTGCATTCATGGTTTCAATTGTTTTACTGGCCAGCCTATCGTATATGAGTTTATGATAGTGAACAAATGAAACAATGCTAGAGATTGATTGTGAGTGGCAATGAATGCATAGAAACATTCTGGGGTAAAGCATACGTTCTTGATAATAGAAAGTGCTTGTAAAGATTATCGAGATGGTCGTATATCCCTAACAGGTGTACGATATTTGAGCACTCGAGGTATGCTGGTCCACGATCTATTTGTTTGTACGATTTGAGATTGGATGAGACATGTGAAAAAAACTGTCATATGCGAGTGAGAGATGTTGCAATTAATTAATTAGTATTTGTATTAATTAATTATGGTCCACCCATGACTTATGGATCATGGGTAGATCCAATTAGAGTGTGATGGGTTATATGGTTAAATGGGTAACTCTAATGACCCAACACCTATATATATATCACCTAATAATAGATTAAAAAAATAGACGTATTATTCTCTGCAATAGCCACCCTAGAGAAAATCAGTTTTCCTCTAGTCTCTCCCATCCTCAAACTGTTCCATCTCATTTAGAGCTTTTAGATTGTGAAATAGCGCTATAGGACTATATGTTCTATAGACGGCCTAGCATGCTAGATCCTGCAACCGCTTTCGCTCGTAAGAATATTCGTTGTACAAGAGGTATTTATATTATTCCCTATCTGATTTATTTATATTCGTTATATATAAATTTCTTCAGATGGGGGAAAAAATTTGAATTTCATGACCCTTTATTCCCATATTTCAAATGCTTGGCCAACCCATACTCTTATTTCCCATCCCATCTGTTGCCAACTTATGCAAAGTAAAAAAAAGAAATTAAAAGGGTAGGAAAAGTGTGGCGGGAAGATGAGGAAGGTGGAATTTAAGGTAAACTGTGTCCTAAATCCCGCCATAACTGTAAACTATAAAAGACAAGCTGAAATAAGGTATGGAGATTAAATTTTGCTTGAAAAATTTCAGAATTCCGTTGCAACAAAAGAAGCTTGCTGCAACATCATAAATTGTTAACAACGTAAGCAACTTGTGAACAAATTTTGGAGAAAACTGAAATTGCATAGATGAGCAGAAATGAACAATATGTGGAGGTAAATGCACCTCTATTTCCCTTTGATCTTAATTTTCCTCTAGTAAATAATGAAAATGAAGAAATGACAAATCCATCAAGAATAAGAGGTAAGAAGGGGAAAAATATTGGTGATGAAAAGAAAAGTGAGATTAGAAGTATTATTGTTGCTGAACTTGAACAAGGTGTAAGAAGAGCTGCAAATGTTAAATCAATTGCTGTTCGTTTCTCTATATCTGAGAGTTGTGTGTATAAGATATTAGAGGCAGGAAGAGATGGAAGTAGAAGCAGAAGGGGATTGAAAGGCAGTTGGAATAGAGGGAGGAAAAGAATTGAAATTGATGCTGAAACAACCAAAGGGATACCCAGGAAGTACATGACCTCAATGTGATTACTTGCGGAGCATTTAGGGCATTCTGTGTCATATGTGCATAGTCTCAAAGAGAAAGGGAAAATTAGGGCACATACTAATACTATTCGGCTAAAACTTAAACCTGAGAATAAGAAGAGCAGGCTGGTTTTTAGCTTTTCGATGCTAGATACAAGTAACTAGGGGTGTGCAAAACCCAAACCGACCCCACCAACCCGACCGAACCGGATCGAACCGAACCGATGTGTTCGGTTTGGTTTTATATTTTAAGAAAAATCAGATTTTTGTTCGGGTTAATTCGGGTTGAACCGAAAAAAATCAACAATTTTCTTTGGTTTTTTGCTAAAAATTTCAGAATCCGACCGAACCAAACCGATGAGTTCAGTTCTATTTAGTCGAGTTGATCGGTTCGGTTCAGATTTTAATATTAAAAATTTTCAATTTTCGAGTTGGTCGGGTTCGGTTCAGTTTGAACCAAACCCGACCGATGCACAGGCCTACAAGTAACATAAACAACAACGTGCCTTTCAAGAAAATAGAAAATGTGATTCACATCGATGAAAAATGGTTCTACATGAGCAAAGAAACACAAAGATTCTATTTAGGTAAGAAGAAGAAGGGTCGTTGCGAACCTGTCAAAGCAAGAGATTTATAACCAAGGTAATGTTCCTAGCTGCCCTTAGTAGGCCTATATTTGATGTTTTTGGAGAAATGATTTTAGATGGAAAAATTGGCATTTGGCCATTCACTGAAAAGCAACCAAAAAAAAAGAAACAATAAAAATAGGGCTGCAGGTATTATCGAAACTAAAGCTATTTTAAGTGTGACCAAAGATATGATTAGGGCCACTTTGATTGAAAAATTGTTGCTCGCAATCAAGGGAAAGTGGCCAACTTTTGAAACTAGTGGCCAATTGTCATGTAAAAAGTGTGCACAACTTTGTAATATATGGCCAAGTTTACGAAAAAAGTGGCCACAACTTTTAATACTTGTTGCCAACTGTTCAGTTAAATGGTACATAAGAGTAAAAAATTATGGACAACTTTTAATACTTGTGGCCAACTTTGGTGTAAAAAGTGTGGATAACTTTGTAATATGTGGTCAGATTTGTGGAAAAGATAGCCACAACTTTGCAGTAAAATGGTACATAAGAGTAAAAACCGTGGACAACTTTTCACACTTGTGGCCAACTTTGGTGTAAAGAGTGTGGATAACTTTGTTATATGTGGTCAGGTTTGTGAAAAAAATGGCCACAAGTTGTAATACTTGTGGCCAACTTTTCAGTAAAATGGTACATAAGAGTAAAAACTGTAGACAACTTTTACCACTTGTGACCAACTTTGGTGTAAAAAATGTGGACAACTTTGTTATATGTGATTTTCAGTTAAATGGTACATAAGAGTAAAAACTGTGGATAACTTTTAACATTTGTGGCCAACTTTAGTATAAAAAGTGTGGACAACTTTATTATATGTGGCCATGTTTGTGGAAAAAAATGGACACAACTTTTAATAGTTGTGGCCAACTTTTTAGTAAAATGGTACATAAAGGTTAAAAATATGGACAACTTTTAACACATGTTGCCAACTTTGGTGCAAAAAGTGTGGACAATTTTGAGCACTTGTGGCCGACTTCAGTCGAAAAGTATGGACAACTAAATCAAAAACATTTTTTTAGGTATGAACACTTAATAAAACTTGTAATTTTAAATAATTAACCAATTGTTTGATTGAAAATGAGCCAACTTTTTTTAGATAAATGAGAATCTTGATGAATTAGTAGGTAACATAGTAGATCAAATTCAATTACACTAAATCATGAACATGTGTTTAGGTGTGTACACTTAACAAAACTTATAATTTCAAATATTTAACCAATTATTTGATTGAAAATGAGCCAACTTTTTTTTGATGAATTAAAATCTTGATGAATTAGTAGGTAACATAGTAGATCAAAGTCAATTATACTAAATCATGAACATGTGTTTAGGTGTGGATACTTAACAAAACTTGTAATTTCAAATAATTAACCAATTATGATTGAAAATGAGCCAACTTTTTTTTGATGAATTAAAATTTTGATGAATTAGTAGGTAACATAATATATCAAATTCAATTACACTAAATCATGAACATGTGTTTAGGCGTAGACACTTAACAAAACTTGTAATTTCAAATAATTAACCAATTATTAGATTGAAAATGAGCCAATTTTTTTGTTATGAATTAAAATCATGATGAATTAGTAGGTAGCATAGTAGATCGAATT
>CATIWJ010219408.1:0-16002 GCA_949640765.1 Croton laevigatus | reverse complement strand
GTTCTATGGTACAACGATCGCCTAATGCTTCTAGCATCAAGGGGTCTTGAAGGAAACCAAACTGTTTAATGCACCAATCGATAACCTTACTCGAGCAATTTCATACCATTGCTCCAATGGCTTCCAATTCCTAGTTCAGATCCACTATTGCATCAACGTTTATCTTCAAATTTCCTTCACATGGAGGAGACTAAATGTAAAGAGGAATTATCCTGAGAGATGAAGAACAGCTAGCAAATGGTGGAGTTTCTGGAAACGTCCAATAACAAAATTGACATAATTTAGTTCTATAAAAAATTTTCAACAATTGATTTAAAATCAATATTTTCTGTAACACAAGCCCGTGGTTTAAGGCCAAAGGGATTTCTAACTTCCTCATCCCTTAGCAAAAGTTGACATAGCGTTGTCTCCCTCAGGCCTCTTTCTTAGCCTCTTCTCTAAAAGCAACTAATAAATATTGCTACATTTCATTATCAGATTGTTACAATTAACCAATATGTTCAGTGAATTATGGAAAAGATGACAACTGAGGTGGTTGGCATTGCTTTATAATTTATGATGATGATATAATGCCAATACTAAACAATTGTATTTCAGCTTTCAACGTGAAAAAGGACAATAAGAAAAGAGTCATAAATACTACTTATGTAAAACAAGCTCAATTAGATCAACGACCAATTAAGCAACATTCAAGGTTCAAACCTTGCATTAGAATTGGCGAAAATTGGATTAAGAAGGTTGCCTGCCAAAATGAGTCTTTGTACATAGTTAAGTGTTTGGAATCTGGGTGATATAATTCAAAGAAAATAAATAAAACAAGTTCAATTAGGATCCGTAAGCACTGGTTGCTAGGTGTTTGGGGTGGAATATTTGGCAAAAAAAAATTCAGCATTTTATTATTGGGCTGCTGTTTTTCCCAACATGTTCATCAGCATAAGTTGACAATGGAGGTGGTTGGCATATAGTAATCTGTAATAGACCATTTGTAGTTTTCTAATAGTCAACTTGCTTTATAATAATATATGGAATTGGGAAGATTAAGTTCAACGATTGTAGGCTCAAAAAAAAAAAAGTTCAACGATTGTATTTATTTAACCATTTGGTTCATTTCAAGTTTACGTCATTTGCTACGTATAATAGTGTGGATTTGCTCTAAAAATGGCCGAATATACAAATTTGTCCTCCAACCTTGCTCGATTCCGAACTCGATTTAGGAACGTTTCAAATTTAGACTCAATAACTTAGCATTTTCAATTGTTGGACTTAATTTAATGCTATCAAACATTTCAAATTAGGAAAAATTTAATGCCTATTTAGAATAAATAAAAAGAACTAAACAAAGTAGTTCAGAAATTTTTATGTTATTTTGTCTAAATTGTTTTCATTGAGTCTCGAGATCAAAAATAGTAGATCACACTTTGTGGAATTTGACTATATATTATAAATTGGACATAAAATAATTTGTTCTGTAAAATTTGCGGTTGCATGTAATTTATAATACAGAGTCAAATTCTGTAAAATGTGACTTAATATTTTTTTATCTTGATACTCAATGCAAAATATACAACGCGTGAATTTAGAAAAAAAAAATTCCAATAATTTGAAATCAAACAGTTCTTGATTTCGAGAACGGTAGCTTTACTCTTTTTTATGGCCAAATGAAATCCAGCACACTTTTGCTCAATCTCCTCCTAAACTGAAACTTGGCTTGGCAGTTGGCACCACCAGCCCATTACAAAACGCAGCAGGAACATAAATTTGGACACAAAAGATTAGTGGGAAAATGTTCAACTTCTGCTTGTAAATTCAGTCAAATAATAGCACTTTCATATTCTATACGTAAAATATTTCAAAACCATAACAGAAATCTTCATAGTTTATGAACTCTTTTCATTGTGAATAAATAAATTAATAAAATACTTATAAGTCATTTAAAAATTTAGATGACAATTGATGAAATTTTCATTGTGGTTGTTTATTTTGAGTGATTGCAGACAAAAAAAAAAAAAAGCGTGAGTGTGAAACATTGATAATAAAAATTAAACAAAAAATTTTGCATCTCAAAAGTTAGAAAAAAAATAAATCATAAAAATTAAATAAGTAATTTTTCACTTCAGAAGTTAGAAAAAAATAAATTAACTAATCATTATTTATTTATTTATTTTTTTAAAATGTCCCATATTTAAATTTGGCTCTCGGCCTCTAGAAGCTTGAGACTTTGTATTATATTAATCAAACCATGTAGCTTTCACAGTTGAACAATATTTTTGGACAAAAATAAAATAAAAAGAAACAATATATACATATATATATATATTTTTTTTTTGAAATTGTAAGGAGCACAATACATCTAATAAGCACATAATAAGGGATGATTCTCCCTTGTGCCAAATCGGCGAACAGTATGTAGTTTGGAAGAATCGAACTCAGAAATTTCACTTTCCATCGCACAAATAAAAGTGAAAAAGACCAATCACATCCAAGTTGACAAAGAAGATATAATTATATGAAACAAAAATGGACTACTAAACTTTAGCTCTCCTCCTTTCCCTATCCTCTCTCAAAATTGTGATAAGGAAAGATTAAGTAAACGAATTCGCCATGTGCAACATGTTGCATATTAAAGTTCAATTTCAAATTTTACTTTGTATGAATACAATTTTCATTTGTACAACAAAATATGGATTATATCTCAATTATTGTAATTTTTTCTGATTAATAGAATTATTTTTTTTTAAAAAATTGTAATGAAAACATATTAATTGATTAAAGTACTATACTATACATTATAATTTTTTTTTTAGATCAAATTATACATTATAATTATTAACTATTACTTTCTTTAATTTATAAAGATCATCACAATCATTCTAGTTTCTAGGAAAAAAAATCACAATCATTCTAGCAAAAGATCGTGACATGGCTGTTAAATATTTGTAATAATAGTCGTTGTTTGTTATTATTCAATATTTGATGCAATATTAAATTTGAATTCAAAATAATATACTTTAAGATCGTAATCAAAACATTAATGAAACTAATTATACCGTTTATGAGTTATTTGAAATTTAACTGATAAAAACTTGTTAAAAAATTAAAGGATTTATTTCAATAACTAAAATGAAAACCGTGCTTCTATGGGAAAAAAATGATAACCATATTTAAATTAAACAACTATTCACTTTTAATTCATTTTTCTATTATTCAACGATTCCATTTTAAAAACAATATGATATAATAATTAAAATCAATATTAAATCAATTTAATAATTGTAACATAATTATTTTTTTTTTCATATTTAAATTAACCCAAACTAGTTATTTGATTTGTATTTAAAATCAGTAGAATAATAACATGATTTTTTTTTTTTTGATAGAAAATCACAATATGATATTAAAGTCTATATCTTGACCAAGTCCAATTGATTAATTGAAAAAAAAATAATTTTTTTTGGATAGAAAATCACACAATGATATTAAAGTCTATATCTTGACCAAGTCAATTGATTAATTAATTTTTTTTACAGAAAATGATATTAGTCTATATCTTGACCAAGTCCAGTTGATTAATTAAAATTTTTTTCATTTCACATCAAATATGGAAAAATTTTGGACTTTCTTGCAAATCTTTATATATAAATATTAAAGTTGGGTTAGAACCGCCATTTTATGGTTCGGTTTCAAGTCTTCAATGGTTCTTACTAGTCCACCAAATAGTTCCTTTATGATTCTTTTATATTTTTTATGACAAAATTTAATTTGATGAAATACTATAAATATTTATTGGAGCTACTAGTTTCAAAAAATTACTATTTGAAATTTGGTGAAATTAGAACAGAACAATCCTCCAACAGTTATAATTTCAATTTTTTACGGTATTAATTATGGTTGCTAACGGTTTAAAACCTCCAATTCAAACCAAGTTGGACAGAATTAGTCTCACCTAATTATTTCAGTTTTGTTTAGTCTAATAACTCAACATTAACATTTTAGAAATGTTAAAATATATTTTTTTTTCAAATTAATTGATTTATATTGTACGGAAAAAAGATAATTAATTTATAAAAAGAGAATTATTGAATTTTCATCTTATTTGTTTATTCTCTATTTTCATATTGATAGAGAACTCATATAAAAGATAAATTAGTTTTATATCTAATTTAGCAAAAAAAATTCAAATTGATCAATTTAAAATATTGTATCTTCGGAAATATCCATTCAGAATATTAATTTGAAATTCAAAAATGAAACAGACAAGTAGAGGCAAACTGAAGTCTTGATCTCATTTGATTTGATCATTCTATATTTTTATATATCTTTAACTTTTGCAAATTCATGTGATGTTTAACGAATGATACACATGGTCACATTGCCTGTGATATTGTAAATTACAATTACAATAATGCAATAATAACATGTTGGCCCATTTAATCCTGCTCGCACCGGTCGGTCCACTAAGAAGTAAAGTGATCACAACA
This sequence comes from Croton laevigatus, assembly GCA_949640765.1. Taxonomy (NCBI): domain Eukaryota; kingdom Viridiplantae; phylum Streptophyta; class Magnoliopsida; order Malpighiales; family Euphorbiaceae; genus Croton; species Croton laevigatus. The sequence goes on along the minus strand of CATIWJ010219408.1, from coordinate 11,524 downwards.
AGTATTTTCTCCATTTAAAAGATCGATCGCTCAACTGCTTAATTAAAGCGTAAGAGTGCCGAATCACTCATATCTTTATTGTTTTGAATGTTATAAATATTATATTTAAATAAATTAATGAGTTTTATAAGTATAAATAAAACTAATATAATTTTTTTTCTTAAAAAAAATTAATTTCTGCCGACCATTACTTAAACTATAAAATGATGTAAACTACAAGGAAATAAACAAATAAATAAACGAAGTAATTTCCCACTTCCCTCCTCCCCCTTTCCTTTAGCATTTCTACTCCTTAATTCTTATTTCTTATGCCAAAAAAAAAAAATCCTACTTTCTATTTATATCAAATATCGATTTTTCAGCTGCTCTTTCTAATTGGTTTGAATTTTTCACTGGTGGCTATCATTTTCTTGTTGTTCTATTATATTATTTAGTTTTTTTTTTATGAAAAAAAATCTAGATTTATGTCTATTTGTATAAAATTTTTATTGATTCTCTCCTTTTTTTAGAATTTTTAATATACTTAAAGTTTAGTTATCTATATGTTGGATTAACTTATGATTTGTATTTTTTTTAACAATATTAACCATAGATTACTGTCGAAAAAGACTAAGAAATTAAACAATAGACTAAATTGCCATCGACTTCGAGTAGAACATATTCAAAATGTTTCAATTTATATAATATACCGAATTAACATCTATTCTCTAAAAGATACATCCATGTTTTTTAACAAAAAAATATATGACATAACAACCATGACTTTTATGGTAATTAAAGGGAAATTATATGCTTAATTAGTAAAACTCATTATTGTACTTCCTGTCTTAACATGGATTAGACAAAAATGTGACTACTAACAAACTTATATGCTTAATTAGTAAACTCTGTCATTTTGTAACATAAAAAGAAATGATTTACAGGAAAAAAAGCCTCGTATAATTGATCCCTGAATTTTACTAGTAGTCACATTTTTTGCCTAAGAAGCCAAGTCTCACTTGTTTCTGTGGATGTGGAAGATCATTTATGCTCGTGCATACACATATGAGCATTAATACAACCAGCTTCTTGGTCTGGCTGCAAAAATGTCTGAAGAGCCCATTCAGGCTTTTGGTGAGTTTCAAGCAATATATCTATATATCATTCTATCATACCAGTATTAATACTGCTGTTGCGATGACGTTCTGTTTGGATGTAATTCAGATTGTGGATTCAGTAATTGCAGTCTTTTGAGTGGATTTCAACAACCCTCTCAGAAATGATCATGTCAACCTTAAGGTAGAAATAAGCATATTCCTTGGTTATTGTTGTATTGCTTGACTTTATTCCTTTTAACACTGCAGTAGGAAAACCAGAATGTTATGCTTTGAGTTCATATTTTGATTGCTCTTTTCCAGTAATATGGGTCAATTCATTTAATTCAAGATATGATACATCAAGTGAAATTTGACAATCTCATCTAATATGCGTGTTTGGCTTATGTAGTGACTATTGTGCGGATTTTATTCCTTAGTATATTGTCACGTTGTTTTACAGCTTCAATTCATGCGCTATGGACTTTATTTCCTAACTACACCCAAATACAATTTAAAATAAACATTAAACAGATATATCCACATGCATTAAATAAATAAAAAATTCTAAATTGAAGTCGAGTAACTTTTTTTTGGAGACGTAAAAACCATGTCGTGGATAATATCTAAGAATTGTGTTATATGCTCTTGTATTTCTTAGGCTTTCTTCTTTAATATCTGTTTGGAGAGCTTAACCGTTAGAGGATCCATACAGCTGACCCCAACTTGTTTGGGACTAGGGCTTCTTCTTGTTGTTGAAGTCGAGTAACTTTTTCCCTCTGTTCAAAATTGCACTTGAAGACCTTTTTCATTTTCAATTATCATATCTTTTGATTTGCTATTACCACTGCTATGGTTATGTTTAAAATTTAGTTGAAATGGTGTACTTGGCATGTATAAACTGTAGTTCTTATTAAATTAGTAGTATTTGGATCATTACATTTTAAATTAAATAGTTACCACGATGATAGTTTGCTTCTTCCCCAAGTTGCCAACTACTGAAGAAGTTTACTAGAATAAACGGCTTCGAGAGTGTTATCCTTGTCCAAGAAATCGGCCATGCCTAGCCGACCACTATAAATAAAAGCCAGCTAGGCCAATAATTCCAACGCAGAAAAAGAATTGAAGTCTAGGCAACCAAACGTGCGGCTTAAATTACGAAAACTGGAAACTCATTGCTGCTCATATGTGCATAAATAGGGCCATTATGCCCAAAGGTATCAGCTTGAAGAGTATGTCTCTTGATGAGCTGCTCGAACTAGTAAGCTATGAGCTGCTCGAACTAGTAAGCTGTCCTGCATTGATAAAGTCCTTACTAGAAGTTACAGATACATTCACAGATAATGAACCTGAAAGATGAGAACAAAATGGTTCAGATGAACATGAAAATGGAAAACAGCGAGTGTTTATTATTAACCATGGAGGGAGATATATTGTACTTACAATCATAGTTTAGCCCATCCACTCCTTTGTCGAGCTATATCATATACAAAAATTTTATCTTTTAGGATACGATCTGCAAATGGAAAAAATCCCAACCAGATTATTAAACTCAAAATGTGTTCACATTCCTCTGAGAGATAGAAGTTCAGATCAAGTTTTTAACCATCTAAAATTGTTATTCCTCCTTGAATCTTCAGAAAACCAATGCACCAACTTGCAGCGCCAGCCTGTGCGACAAAGTTGAGATCCATTACACTTTTGAAACATGTTTAATCCAATGGTAGGTGAATACGAATTACTAAAAGAAAAGATAAAAAGCGGCACAAACGACATACATAGGAACCAGAACTTATAAGATATTCTTCAGGCTTTAACAACATAGATGAACCACCAGCAAAATTGAAACTGACTGGAGAAAACACCTCAAAAATACTGCAGAGAAATATGTATCATATACTGTAAGTTGTATTTGGTCTCAAGAGGAAGAATTTAAGAGGAGCCTTATAGGATTTCTTTTGTCAGGCATAACTATGAGTAGTTTGAAATAAAATAGAAAAAAGGACCTGTTGGAAACGAGATAACATTGGTTTCCTTTATTTTTTGCAGGAGTTGCAAATGGTGAGATAGCTGCAGTTATCTGCAAAGAAAATAAGCAACAAAAACTTCCCAGCCTCAGCATGCTGAAAAGATAAGCACAATAAAGAATTGGCCGATTAATCTCTCTCTCTCTCTCTCTCTATTATACAGCCCAAACCCATCTTGTCCATCCTATGGACATCTATAAATGCAAACCTCAACCTCATCATAGATGGAAGACCACAACATTGTAAGTGCATTAACAGAAAATCACTTACAGCATTGACAAAAGGATCAGAAGCTTCTTCCACGAGGTATGTCAAAGTTGTTCCAGAATCCACAATAGTTCCTCGATTATTTGGTGTTGCAAATGCTGCTGGATCAATTTGTAACAATTGTCCATTCACAGCAATGCTCTGTAGATATAAATTATAATGAGGCCTGAAAAGTTTGAGAAAGAAGTTAAAACTTTAAATTACAGTGAAACTAATGTTCAAATTTTCTAACCAAAACTGGAATGTTACACATCAACAATAATACAAGTACCAAAAAAGAAAAATAATAAAATGATAAGGCGAACATTTCAGAAAACAATTAACAAAACCTATGATTTGGTGAACTGACACGCTTATTCAGTAGAGAACATAACACAAAGATCTAAAGCCTCGAGTGGCAGTCAACTTAATAATCCCATCCGTTGAGTGTTCAAAGGATCTCTTGTACAACTTTCAACACTGAGAATACTATTCAATGTTAACTGTATGCTTTAGTTCTATAACAACTAGAGACTTCATCAATTCATGTTCACACTCAATATGAAGGGTTCTGTATCCTTTTATTACACCAATGCATCTGATATAAAATAAAAACATTGGAACATAGGGGATAAATCATCTCTCTAAAAATTATGAAATTCAATAGTCTAAGAAAAAGCTAGAGGTACAACCAAGAAAAGCCTTCAAGATAATAGTTCAGGAAGCAAAGAGTGAAGAAAAGCACGCTAGTAGAGAATTTATGAGGAACATACTGTGATGGTACTAGGGGACTATAAACTAAGCTTGGCTCCAAAATCTCACCAAGAACCAATATGCCACCACTGCCTCCCTGTCCTTTCAAGCAGTGAGAGAACACTCTAGGTGTTATCCCATGCGATGACAACTGTGAAATGACATAAAGACCACCTTGGCCAAATCCAAATATTCCATCAACTGCCATATCTGTCTTAGTCAAGTCCCCAGATTGCGAGGTGCTACACCTGTTGCTGACACCAAAAGAATTAAATTGAGAATTTATACTTCTTTCCAACATAAATCATGATAAATATAAGAGAAAAGTAAGTGGTATGCAAATGAAACCTGTGATCTTCCATTGCTGTGATGGCAAATAGACAGCACCAATAATGTTGACAGATTATGTATCACACTGTTTTAGGAGATTAAGCATATTATTATCATAACATCGTAGGTGATCATGTAAAAAAGGTTGTCATTTAGCGCTGATATAGAGATATTGGAAGCAAAATAATCATGCTATATAATTATCAGATTCTTATTTGTTTACATGCATACTAAAAAGCTTGCTTTCATATTAGGATGAGCTTTATAACAGCCAAGGCAAACAACTAGAACAAGATACCCATTAAGGTGCCCTCAATGCTGAGAGGCTTTGATACCTTTTGCACCATACTTGGTGTAGTACTTCCCTGAGACATCAGTTTCCTGGACTTGGCCTGCTCCATAATCATCTGGATAAGGGAAGAAATGAATTACCAGTAGCATAAACAACAAATAAATGAGAATCTATTTCTTATCACTATCTCTATGCTGAAAACAACAGAGCTAGTAAAAATTTATGCAAAGATACATTTGATAAAATCCTTAACTGATTAAATTAGTAACAATGTAATGGAAATTTACAGTAAAAAGGAAAGTCAGATTGTAACCTTGAAATTTGGAGTCAATTTTCTCCAACAGCTACATCCTCCCACTTCAAGCGATCCCACCAGATTTTACTTCCTTTTATGCCTCTTAACCACCTTGCACTAGTTGAGTGAAATGGGAGCTCTAGTAGGTTTGGGCAGTCAAAAACAACTATATCCAGGAGAGCTGGAAAGTGCAAGGCTTGATGGCAGATTTGGATTAAACGTTGAAGGTCTTCAAAACACAATTTGTTTAGATTTGATAGTATACCTAAACGCTCATCAATTTCTTTGATTTCTTCAGATTCAAAATCATCGCCTATAATCACCAAAACTCCATGTTTAATGATATGGAAATACTTAAACCAAATCCAAGCACAACAAAATAATCACCGCTTTATGGAAATTCACAAAACACATCAAATTAACAATTCAGACATAAAACAAAATATAAATCGACACCAAAACAGTGCATTGAACAAACCAAAAATCTGGTTTCGGGACAGCTTTAAAATGATGTTTTGAAGAATGAAAACAAATTTTTACACTCCAAAGACAAAGCAAACAGACCAACCAAGGAGCAGATTTCAAAGATAATCAAACTTGAACACTGAAATAAAGAAAGACAAACAGAATATAGGCCAGTGCAGATTCAAAAATTGAGTTACGAAGACAGAGGGGCATGAAGCGGATGACACAAAAACAGAGCATTCAAAATCCAATTTCATAAAAAAAAAAAAAATACATTCCATAAGGACACCCAATTGTAAAGAGTCATCGACGTCTAAATACTCAAAACCCAGTCTTAGAATGAAAGGAAATGACAGCCATGCGAAAGCAATAACCAAAACTAAAATGGCAAACCCGTTTAAGTATGCTCCTAGCAATTCACCATCAAAGATTGAATACTGTACGAAGAAACTCTAAATGAAGGAGAGGAAAAACAATCGATAGGTTCGAAATTAGCCGCTGCTTCTGTGTCGAACAAGATTCAAGTTGAGGGAGAAAAATCGACAGCCTTGCGGAATTGGGAAAGTGAAGAACGGTAAGGTGAAAAAAAAACAGACGAAAGGTACTGATGTTCAAAAACCTTAATTACCCTTATCACTAACTAATATTTCCTTATACAGCCACAAGTACCCCTCTCAAAAAAATACAACAAAAAATACGTATTTTCCAACCTTACTTATACATCAGCAAATTTATTATTTTTTATTCAGCTGAACCAGATATAATTACCAGATATAATTACCATGTCGTATAAAATTTTTGAAAAAAAGGCCACTTATAAGTTGATTAGTTTACTAACTTATAAGCAGAAAGAGAAGTACTAATTATAAACACTTACTGGATGGATTTTTGGAGGGATTGAAGATGATGGCAGTAATAATTTATCTTGAATGAATCATTTAGTAGCTCACTAAGTGTTAAGGTTCCATTATCAAAATGGTCGCCAAGTTGCAAGATTAAAATTAAAATATGGATCGAGATATAATAAAATAAATTTAAAAAATAATAATACCTCTTCTTCTTCTTAATCAATATTGCGATCGGGGATATTTTTAATGAAGGGCCAATATTCTCCTTCGTTTTCTCTGCATCGTCTGCTTAAAGGACGACAGCCCCGGATATCCAAGCTCCTAAGTGTGGTGGGAAGGCCCTCTCCTGGAAGGAACTCCAGTTTAGGGCACCTCCAAATACGTAATTGTTAAAGAGAGGTGAGACGGTTAATGCTACTTGATATTGATTTCAGATTTTCAAATGCTACAATTTGAAGAACAGTTAGGGATGTGGGAAGCCATAAACCCTCCTCATCTGGGAAGGAACCCATATTTGTACTTTCACATTTCCCTTTTATATAGAGCTTTGTGAGAGAGGTAAGCCGATTCAATTTCCATTGTCGAAGCTTTTCACAATCTTCGATGCTCAACCTTTCAAGATGAGATATCTCATTCATACCATTTTCAGGTAACGACCCCAAAGAATCACAGTCGGAGATATCAAGATTTTTAAGACTACAAGGTAAACCTGTAGCTAGAAATGACACAAGCATTTGACAAACCCTAATTGTAAGTCGATGCAGTCTAGGAAATATTCTTGCAACTCCATTCGAATCAACAGGGTGAGACCATTGCTCCAACAACGTCATTTTCTCAATTCTTAAAGTCTCAAGAGATGGAAAAAGCTCAACGGAGGAAGTTATTTCTCCATAAAACTCATCTCCTATTTGTTCCACTCTGTGCATGCTTTCGATGTACAAGTTTTTGAGTTTGGGTAGTCCTCCGATTGACGGCAGTGACGTATTTTCACAATAATACAGCGTTAGATCAATCATATTTGCAAATGTTGGATCTCCTATCCATTGTGGAAATATCTTTCCTTGGTAGTATTCAAGAACAAGCTTTTCCAGATTTTTGTGAGGTTTCAGAGAGTTGAAAACCTTGAATTTATGTTCCTCCTTTCTTTTTGAAAATACCCATCTACTTGACCAAAACAAGGTCAGTTCACTAACTCCCTCTAATTTGTCGAGAACATCATCTGCATCCCCAATATTAATAGTATTTAACCCTACAATACGAAGTTTTCCGGCCAAAAGAGGGAAACTTATCAAGTCTTTTATCCCAAGAGCATTATTGGCTTCACTCACAATAAACTTAGATATTGTTTGTAGATTTTTCAAATTTTTCATCTCCATTGGCAGCTCCATCAAATAATCTGTACGCTCAAGATCAAGGTGAACCAAGTTGATTAAATTGCCTATCCCAATAGGTAACTTTTCCAGGTGCCTACATCCATGTAGATTTAATGTCTCTAAGTTGATTAAATTGCCTATCCCAGGAGGCAACTCTGCCAGGCGCTCACATCCACGTAGATTTAATGTCTCTAAGTTGATAAGATTACCTAAGGATTCAGGTAAGTTTATGATATTAGAATAAGACAAGTCAAGATCTCGCAAATGCTTTAAGACCCCTATTGAACTTGGCAATTCATCTAGCTTGTAACCAACTAGTGATAACACCCTCAAACGTTTCCACTTTTGCACTAGCGTATGGACCACTTTATCAGCCGATGTATTACTAGAAGGATAATTGTATAATGCTAAGAATGTTCTCAAATTACTTATCTTATCCAAGCCTTCAAATCTTTCGTAGTTATCAACTCGACCAGAAGTAAATGCCAAATGTCGGACTTTTGCATGTGATATTGGAGCCTTTGACAAATCATCCAAATTAAGACACGTATCTTCACTGACAGAACGACTTAGATCATTCACTAAATGATGCATTACATATTTTGATCTATCCATAGAAGATTCTTGAAAAAGTGATCTCGACAATAAATTTTCAAAATATTCATAATCCAATTGTATTCTGAATAAAGAACTGTGTCAGACTCTAAATGAACTTTATAAAAACAAGAAATTACCAATCTATTTGAATATATTTTTGTATTTGATTAACAAATAGTAATATCTTATAGTATTTTCCGATTCAAGTTCAAATTAAAAAAATATTTTATATTTTTCCTTTTAAGATCTAATTCCATTTTTTTTAAAATCTTCACGCGGTTGTAAAATTGAAATTATTCATTCCAATCATTTGGCAATGAAACTTAAGATGAAAAAAAAAATTCATTAAACTAAGATTATATATATATATATAGAGTTTTATGAAAAATATGAGGTTAAACAATCTCGTAAAATTAAAAAAATACAACACGGATATATTATAAATATTTTAAAATTTAAATTTTAGATTAGACTAATTTTATACTTTGGAGGAATATTAATTTTTAGTATAATTAGTATTTTCAATTTTAATATTTATTATTTTCATAATAATTACAAATTTTATTATTTTTATTTTTATTTAAAATTTATGGTACAATACAACTGGATTTTAATTATAAAAAATTATAATTTTCTTAATTAATGTAATTTGATCTTGCATGAATTTTAATTAAATCAAACTTTTGACAAATATTGAACTTTATACTATCAAAATACATGCAAGACAAACCACTATGGGAATATACTATACTTCAAATAATATTTTTATTCTCTTTTATACTTAAATTCTAAAATAATCAAATCTTCATGACACTAATAAGCACGATTTGATTACCATTTTTCATGCAAAATGGTAATAAAAATATGTATTTAAATTCTAAAAATTATACTCAGATATAAAAAAAAAAAACTTTTTAGATATTAAAATAAATAGAATTTAGATAAGAATTGTTTTAAAAAAAATAGAATAGAATTTAGATAAAATATTTAATTGGAGTGTTATATGTTATCATATATTTGTGAAAAAAAGCCCTTATAATTTTATTATGATAAAATATTTTTAAAATGTAAAATTATTTTTAATCATTAAATATAAAAAAAATATTATATATAAATTTTTATAATCATAAAAATTTCATATATAAGTACTTTCATAAAACAAATGGAAAAAATAAGCAACTTTTTATAAATTTTTATTTTATGAAAAAAAATATCAATAGACTTTCGTAAAATAAAATAGAAAAAATAAAACAATTATAGAAAAAAATAAAAGATAAATAGTAAAAGTCTCAATTTTATTATTACACAAGTATTATATGTTTTTTTCAGAAAACAAGTTACATATGTTTACTATGTGGTAAAGATTAAATTTTAAAAGTATGATGCAGTTTTGTGTTTCCCATTCTTAGTTGAATTTGGAAATATCTTTTGGATAGACAAAAATGTAAATTGCTTTTTCATAAATGAAGACAAAAGACATGCAAACAAAAATACAATTATGGAAAAATAGATTAATAATAATAAAAAAAAAAGCTGTTCTAATTGGATAAGAGATCAGTTGTTAATTATTAATTGCAAATCTAATCCTCTAATAATGAATAATTTACCCAAAACATCAACAAGTGAATGTTGGATGTTTGGTTCAAATTAAAGGGTACCCCGGGTACCCCAAACATGATGATCCTCATTATGACTCTTTTTTTTATTTTTATATATGTGTTCAGAAAATATTCCAATTTTTTTTGTTTTTTTCAAAAAAAAGTAAGATTCCTTTGGAGTAACATATAAGAAATAATATTTTTTAAAAAAAGCTCTAAATTGTGCGAAGTAATCATAAAATCCGTAGCTTTTATAATGTATAGGATATTTATCACTATTAAGGCTTCAAAAATTTATTTATGGATAGATCAATAAGTTTATACTAGACATACCTAGTTTGAGTAGAATGAGGATGCCGTTGCAAAAACCCCTCTGCCATCCAAAGTTTAACCAATTCTTTGTGGTCGAATTCATAATCTTTGGGAAAGATTGCACAGTAAGCGAAACATCGCTTCAAGTGAGGTGCAAGATAATGATAGCTCAACCTCAAAGATGGTAGAATGGGACTGCTCTCCTTCCATATGCCACTCATTAGAACATTTTCCCAAGCACTGCGAGTTGGTTTTGCTTTTAGAAGACCACCAAGAGCTTTGACTGCCAACGGTAAATGTCCACATCTTTCAACAATCATCTTACCTAACTCTTCTAGATCTTCAAAACCATGGAAATTTGGTGTTCCAAAAGCATGTTGGGCAAGCAAACAGAGAGACTCATCACTGGTTAACTGATTTAGAGGATAACTCTGAATAGCATCCATCATTTGTGAAATAGCAAAACTGCGACTTGTTAGGATAATTCTGCTTGGTCTTGCTCCATTTTCAAGGGGAAGTCGGAAGAGAGTCCAATCCTCATACTTCTGGTTCCACACATCATCCAGCACAATTAGAAATTTTTTGCCGGATAATCTCTCCTTTAGCCTTACTTGAAGTTTATTCAAATCATCGTTCTCACTAAAAGCAGCATCAATTGATCGAAGAACAGATTTGGTAAGTCCAACGACATTAAAATCTTCCCCGACGAAAATCCAAGCTGAAACGTCAAACTCCTTTTGAGCTTCATCAAAGATAAGTTTAGCAAGAGTTGTCTTTCCAACCCCGCCCATTCCTACTATACCGATCACAGTCAAATGGGCTCTTTCACTGCTTGACTCGTCATAGTTCAAAAGCTGAAGAATCGCCTTCTTATCTTCTTCTCTCCCATAAACCTCTGTTGTATTTACCAAATAGCTAGTAGCTCTTTCTTCCGCCCTTGTACCACCTGTTTTTCCTGTAGCAACCTCTGACAATTCTAGTTGATTTTTTTGAGAAGCGATCTCTTCCAATCGTGCAGTAACTGAAAGAATCCCACATTGGAAAGGAGTGGGGTCTTAATGAGATTTATAAGGTTGGGCAATCCTCACCTGTTAACTCGGGTTTTCAGGTGAGTTAGGCCCAGATTCTTAACATGGTATCAGAGCCTGCCCTCTCCACCGATGTCGGGACTGGTCCGAAATGGATAATGATGGCCCGAAATGGGCGGCCCGTGGTGGGCCTCTGCACCCGAAATGGGTGACCTCCTGCAGAGAAACTGCCGATGTCACGCTCCAGATGAATCTGGGCGTGAGGGGGGTGTGAAAGAATCCCACAT
>CATIWJ010219234.1:0-23761 GCA_949640765.1 Croton laevigatus | reverse complement strand
GATGCTCTAATGATTTTTTTCCTATTTCCCAACTCAGCAAATGGAATTATTTTACCCCATCAAAATATTGGAATTTATTAAGGAAGAATCTCGTTTGTATGCCATTATTCACTAGCACGATTGAGTTGAGTTGAATTGCCTCTCGGATATCTTGGAGGTCCCAGGTTCAAAGACCAAAGAGTTGAGTTGAGTTGGATAACCCAAGGGGGTTGGCCTGGTGGTGAGACACCAAAAATTAAAGGTCCCAGGTTCAAATCCTGTTAGAAGTAACTAAAGAAAAAAAAAATTGCCTCTCGGATATCCCGGAAATTATGTCCAAAATCCATTATTTTCTCAGTACATATTAACATGGATTGCACACGACATTCAAATGGAAAATGTGAAATATGATAGCAACCATAACATGGACTGTAGTTGATGTTTTAAATAAAATAAATTTTGTTAATGTTGACATAGTATAGTTTGTGACATTTACTTCTAAAAATATATATTCAATATTTTCTAAAAATTTTATTGGTTGATGGCGTTATTAATTAAAGTGTTTTAGTAACAAAGTCCATTTTAGAGCGCTGTCGTAAAATGATCCGGCCTTTTAAGTTTGCTAGGATTAAAAAAAAAAAAGCTTTCTAAAATATTAAATTGGAAAGGATAAATTATATGAAATTTATTTATAAATTTACTTTTTCATATTTAGAAATCAGAAGAAACTTTGATTTAAATTTTAAATTAATCATTTGAACACATTAAATTCATTTACAACTAAATTATATTAGAAATTTATTTACAAATGAACTCTTAGATCGGATTTCATTTGCAGTATAGAAAAAAACAAAATTAAAGAGAAAACACACTAACAAGGTACATTGCATGCGTGATAAGCATCGAATTACTTTGCAAAAAAAAAAAAAAAAAAATCTAATTAATGATTTTGTTTTCCAGCATTATGCTGGTTAAATTTTGTTCAGGCACTTAAAAAAAAAAAGAAGAAGCAATGTTTGGACTTTTGATATAATAACCACAATTTAAGGAAGAAAAAAATAATTTAAATATGTTTTAATTAATAGCAAAAATTCTCAAAATTTAATAAATAGCATCCGAACCAAAGTATAATTTAATGACAACTACAATTGAAAAGAATTTGAATTTTGTCTCTAATAAAAAAGCTTATTACATGTAACTGTGGATGTTAATTTGGTGTATTATTTATAGAATGGTAGATGGGGATGATACATCGGTAAGTAACCTATATATACTCCAATCTCCGCAGATTATCTCATCTCAGCCGTTCGACTTTCAAATTTAATTTGAGAGCCAAACAATGACCTTGCGCTTGAGCAGTTGGGCATTTGGTCGGGTTCATAGGCCTCAAAACACCTTATGGTTATTTCTTAAAAAAAATAAAATAAATGACAAAAGGAAGTGAATGACAGTTCGTTTTGGAGTACCTTGGCCGAATTAAAAATTAGTATTTTATTTTGTTATGTCCGAAAAAAGATACAAACATAAATTTTTAGTTCATTAAGTGCATTAAAATGGCGTCGTATTAGTGAATAGTAAAACTACGTTATTTTTTTATTCGGCCAAAATGAGTAATTAAGCCGAAAAGTATATTACCTGATTGTTATCAGAATTAATCGAATTAACTACCCATTTTGACCGAATTATCCGTTTGACATATTTTATCCGACCCATTCTATCCGTTTTGACCAAATTACCCATAATCATTTGATCACTCCTAGCCGTCACAAACAAAACATTAGCCTGAAACTTACATCTAGCCTACCGCATAAAAGCTCCGATTTGACTTCCTCAATTGTTTCCGAAATGTACTAGAAAAAAAAAACATAAGTGTTGTACATAATAATAATTCTAAATTACTTACAATACGTATATTCCAATTTCATTTATGTACCAAGTATTGAGTAATTATTAAAAAAATATATATATATGACTGGTCTTGATCTTCATCATCATCATAAAGGATTCTTGGTTCGACGGGGATGATTCTGACGGCGACGAGGATATGAATTTTTATGAAGCAAGAAAAGCCTCTTCAGACATTTGATGAAAACAACAAAACCAGCATTCGATTTTGTGGTCGGAGCAGAAACCATAGCACCATTACTACCAATTCTATTAGATAATCTCATAGATGGAATATGAACGCAACCCATATTTACCATATCATCAGAATCAGAAAATCTAGAACAATCATTACTGCTATGACTTCTTTTCAATCTTAACTCTTCATTAAAATCTTCCCATAACATATCCATCTTTTCTTCTTCGCCTTCAATCAAAGAAAAGCTCTTCCTCCTCATTTCAGCCTCAGGAAAACAATCTTTAAACTCTTCTTCTTCCTCCTCCTCACTTTCTTCCTTATCTGTGGTTTTATGAGAACTATGGCAAGAAAGCTGCCAAAGAGGTGGGGAGTCGATGACTGTATCAACGGTGTCGTTGAAGGTAGGGAAGCTAAAATCTTCATTGGCGGTGGGCATCACTGGATTAACGGAAAAGAGTGAATTGTGTATAAGAAAGGGTAGTGAATTTGGTGAGAGAGGTATATTGCTGTTGTACATCTCTTAGTAGTTCAACCGCACCGCTACAAAATGCAGGCTTGGGTTTGGTTTTTAGATGAAGAATATAGGTTGTAAGGTCCCACTCAATTCATTCAATTTATTTTTTTCTATGAGTTAATTGCAAGGAAAAAATAAAATTGTTTGCACCAACTAGTTTTTTTTTTTTTAAAGGCAGTTTTATTTGGCATAGGTCCAATAAAATTTGAAATACTGTTTTGAATTTGGACAATTTTTAAATAAAAAGCCAAGTACTTATGTAAAAGAACTTTGTCTTAACAAGTGAATTCCGAAATGAATCAATAGAAACACTTAATTATTTAAATAAACCAAAAGGTGTCGTTGTGATTAATTTTTTCTTTTTAACTTCCAATTTGTTATTTAGACACTTAAATCACTAAAACTTAGATGTATTGAGACCAACAAACTAATAAAAATACATCGAAATCACTCATACACCAAATCAATAAAAATTTAGTAGTTACGGCTATTTTGAATTTATGTCCCCACGTGAAATAAAGTGCTAAACATAATTCGTATATTTGTTTGATTTTCCCTTTGTTATTATTTCATTGTCATATATAATAAAATAAAAAAATAATTGTGAAACAAAAAGCTTATAACATTTTTAATATTTAATATATATTTTGTTTTATCAATATTCGAAGTAATGTTAACAAAATAAATTATATTCAACTGATACCTATCATGTATGTTTTCTTTTTTAGGAAATGTATATCTTATTTTTAAATCACTCAAACAGCACCTTTAAATTAAAAATGTATGACTATGACATAGTCATTTAAACCGAATGACATTTGAATTTGGTACAATATTTCTTTATTTTAATTTTCAGGTGAATACAAATCTAAATTCAATTTTATTTTACATGTCGTATTATTGTGATGAAGAATACGTATAGTAATTTGAAATTTGAAACAAATAAATTCTGGATTAAATATTTTCTGTACGTTTCATATACATATATATAAACTTTATGAATAAAAACTATACTATATATTGATTAAAATAAAAACAGTAGTTGAGAGAGAAAGCAATGAAAAATTTATGTATATGAAAAGGTCTTCTAAACTATATATTGATTCCTTCATAGTTAAATGTTTTGCCAAAATTGTATACGTAATTGACACTTGGATGCTACTCTATATGAATTTCGTCAAATTATATAAATAAGGATAAAACACACAAAAAAAGTCTTCAAATTACAAAGACAGAACATATATAAAAGCAATTGATTGGAAAAAAAGGGACATCTCATCTATCTACCGCCGGATTACAAGGACGATAATATAATTTGATGATTAAGTTTTGCTTAGCTTTCCAATTTGTCTTATTGGCTTGAAAAGGATTGAAATATTACTAATTTACTACACTTCCTTTTACCTCAAAATAGACGTACGTGGCGTGGCTCCTCCACAAGTGTATTCTGCTATACTAATAAATGTTGACTTTTAATAAGGTAATTTAGGATTGAAGCATACATTAAATTAAAGTTTGTTTATATTTTTGTTGTGCTACTTAATTTAAATCTCATCACGTGAACTAAATTAATGGGGAAACTCTTTTTGTTTATAGTGAAATTGTTCGGCAGACTTTGAAATTTGAAGCATGAGTTAGCCCAAATTACTTAAATGCAAATTTATTCAACTTTGCCATGAGCTTTCGAACCGTATACTCCATCCAACCATGCATATATAAATCCACTTTTCATTTTTGAATACAACCACTTCTCCACATCTCATCTCGTGTAATACACTGATTCAATGAAAAATGAAAAAAAAAAAAAAGATAAGAAATGATATTTAAAACAATACATGTAATAAAAAGATACTAGTAATATATTTTGAAACTTTAAAAATATTTGAACTTGATTGACTTGGTGTATGAAAGTTTTCCATATATTGGATAAGTATTTTTCTTGAAGAAGGGTTGGAAATATAAATACAAGGGATAATATAATCAACCAACTCAATATTTTATTAATATTTAGGAAAATTGTCTTTCTTCAAAAAAAATATGAAAATGGAAGCAAACTTATATACTACTATGTGGAAAGATAGATTGTATGCTAAATAATATGTATCTGTTGCGATATTTAATAATCTATCATTCTGAATTAGATTTAAAATATAATAATATCATTTTAGGAATGCTGGGAAAAAAAATTCATATTTAAATTTAGAATGGAGTGCTTCAACTTCAACCATGTATCCTTGTCTAATCACAAAACTCGTGTTAGAAACACATGTTATTTGTTCCTTGATTAAAGTTAGAAGTTATGTCATAATCAATGTTCGTATGTCCCATTCAATGCACTTCTTCAGCTGAATTCATTATAGATTAATCATATACTACTACAAATTGAGTTTTCTAGAAAGAAATGATAATTTGTTAGACTTTTTTTAATGCTAGTTGTATTCACTTTAGAAAATACTATCTAACATTGAACAATCGCTTTATTATTAGTTGGGATGATTTTATTATTATTAGTTGGGATGATTTTATTGTAATTTATAAAATCTAGTTTCTAGCTAATATGTATTTTAAATAGCATGGTAACTCAAGTATCATCTATTTTTTGAGATGATAGATACTAATTAGGATGATACGTCAATGATTCAACCAAAAACAATTGAAAACAGGTAATTGGTAATTTTTTTTAAACCATTTCCAAGAAAAGATGGATATATATGTGAAAAAGAAAAATTTAAGTACCCTATTTTTCAATGATATAAATTTGAATATTTTCAATAAAAATTACCCGAATTTTCATTAGTGTAACGGTAACGCGGATTTTATAGTGACGTGACAAATCATGTGTCGTTCACTTCTTAAACCACTACTGAGACCACGTCAAAGGTTTGCCATAAAAATCAAAATCCGGTGATGGGTGTTATTTTTGAACCATTTTAAGGTTAGGTATATATTTTGAAGAAAAAAAAGAAAAGATTCCAGTATCCTAATGAAACGAGGTATAAGTTTTGGCACCTTCTGTGAAAATTACCAGACAGAATTGTCTCGCCTGACATAACCAAAATCCACCATTCTCTCGTCTCCATCAATGTTGACACCAAAATCCTTATATCATTCTAATCTAATGTGTAAAAGAATGTTAAATTTCCAATACGCAGCTAAAAAATAAGCATAAGGAACAACGAAAGTGAATTCGTCCCAGACCCCTAGTTAATTAGTTTAAGCCTTAGGGACCAAATAATCACTTTTTTTTTTCAGGGATAATCATATTGTCTCCTCTAAATTGCTCTTAGCATATCGTTCCCACCTTCTCCAATCTATCATGAAAATTATGCATCTCTATGTAAATCTGAAGGTAACTATATTGAATAATGTACTGAAAATTACAATGCCTGTAGGATGGAGGGGAGGAAAGGGATGCATGGCAGCAGCTGAAAGAGCCCGTTTCAATTGTATATCCGAGAAGGATTCTTGCCATCTTTGTTCACTTTCTTATGAAATAACATAAAGGACCAGCAGAATGCGTTTGAAATACGCAAGTCGAATGCCCCCTCACTCCTGCAAAACACATGCAAAATCTTGAGTGATGCATAAACTACTACGCCTGTCTCAGGGATTCTTGACGTCGAAGAGGGATTCCTTCTGGTTCAAATGAACCCTCTTCTCCATGCTTCGAAAGGCGCAGTGATAGAGATTGTGATGAACCTGTGAATGAAGCTCAATTTGTTGTTCAAATTCATGCATAATCTTACGGAACCAAAAGAAAACAATCAAATATCACAGAAAAGCCTTTACTCACCCTCAACATTGTCCTTCGTTTTATGAAGAAGAAATGTTCCAGAAAGGATGGTCACAAATCCACATATTTCAGTAACAATTTGAGTTGGGTTTTGTCGATCCCAATCCTGAAGTGGTAAAAGAAAACATATAAGCAAGCATGGTCACAAGATTTAAAAAATAAAAAGCAAACTCATCATAAGAATTCTTGTCATGCACAGTCCTCCAGAAAATACTAATTACTGGCATACAATAACTTTAGTCTTCCACAAATAACAATCTTATTTCCCTCCCTCTATATTGCAACTCAATGAAATTCCACTCTCCAACCTGAATGGCAAACTTTGGACAAGTTTATACAACTAGGATGCAAAAGTTCTTGTTATGGGTCTCATCTTGCATCCCACATTGGGAATATAGGAATTCAAGATGAGATTCACATGAACTTGAGCTCCTCAACCTCAACAGTTAACTTTTGACTATGGTTCTCCAAAGGTCCTAGCAATTAAGATCAGAGCCAACAACTACTTCTCTAGTTGCAATTGAACTATGCAAGTCCTGTCGCAAACATTGCAGTACTCACCAGGGCCTAGAAAAGATCTAGCACAAAGCTCAACTGCAACGTGGTATAGAATGTTAGGGTCCCAGTCCCAAGACAAGGTGCAGAATTATCACTACCAGAAACATTTAGGGCATCTCTTTATTGCTCCATAATTAAACAGGTGCCTTTATTTAATTTTTCCTACAGTAGTAGAGAATTAAAACTTCAAATAGTTTTAATTTCAGGAGGTAAGCACTTCGTTGAGATGACATTTTACATGTGGATTAGTCATCGTCACAATGAAATTTCAGTTGCATCAAGTCAAGAGTTTGGGGCCAACAGAGTGAGTGGGAACCAAGAGAAGAAAAGCGAATATTATATTTGGTCAAAAGATTACCTTAAACATGATTACACTGGCCAAAATGGTCAAAGATGTAAACATCACATAGTATATGGGTGACACAACAGCTGTGTTGAACGTATCAAGAGCCTGCAGTTAAGAGAATATAACATAAGTTCCAAGCAAAAAAACATCATATCCACAATTAACGGGCTTTATGAAGCAAATCTCTGGAGGAAATTTGAACCATTTGGGTATCTTAGCATTTGAGACATATTTATGTTAACTGCTCTCAGTATTCAAACTTGCAGCTTGCAGATGCAAGTTAAAGGTTTTCACCAAGGCATCTGCCAACCACGCACTTTCCACACCAGATGCATGAAATTTTTTTTAAAATCATACAGGGGACCAAAAAGAAAATGTCTTAGTGCTTCCAAACAAATTAAGCAATCAAAATCCAAAACCACATGGTGGTCCATAAGTCCATTTCACAATATTTTGAATTCATAATTCATTACATAATCCCAAGCAGCTTGATTCATCAAATGCAAAACTCTACTTATTTCTTTAAGCTTACCACAATTCTTTCCTCAAGTGTCCATTGCTATTTCCGTTTTACAGTTTCAAATTACTGAAATCTTGCAAATTTTTGCCACCCAGCAGATCATTATTGTAAATCGTAAGAGCTGAAGTTAACTTCATTTAAAATTTGTCCCTGGTGGTAACTTAATTATGGATGAATCAAGATGTGCTACACACAAGATGCTTATCCCTCAAAATAACAAGGGACTATGAAAACTCCTAAGAAAAGCAATACCTTGTTTAGATAGTTCATCTGAGTGATCACACAGGTAGCTACAACCAATGTAAAAGCCCAAGTCTGGGGGTATACTAATTGGTTCATCCCTGAGAACGTTAGCTTAAGAGCAATCCCCAAACCTTTGACGCTCATGACCTATCAGAATGCATGGGAGATGACATTAGCAAGAACAGAAAATGTACAAATATTAATGTATGCAAACAAATCCAAAAAAACTACCCTGGAATCAGATTCAAGAAATTTGTACATACCGATAGAGAACCTACAAGAGAACAAACTGCTATGTAGACCAAAACATGAGTCTGCCCATACTGAGGTATGATACGGACAATGATGACAAAAACCGCTGCTATGACACAAGTGGCATAAAATAGAAAAGCTGCAAAAGACCAAATATCTAGCATTACGATGCATAAAAAAGTGAAACAAAAATAAACAAGGATGTGATTTCAAAACATCAAGCATCTATCATTGGTAGAAGAGATGTATACCTGGCTCTGTTGCAAGGTCCCAGACCTCCTTAACTGAGTCAATTTCACGTTCTTGAGGAGCATGTAACACAATTGTCGTTGAACCGACAACACAAAGAACACAACCAAGCATCCCAAAAATGTGTAACCTCTCCCGCAAAATAACATGTGCCAGGGCAGCACTGCAAGACAAAGGGGTTACCTTTAAGGCTCCATACATTTAACAGAAAATATTTTACCAGCGAACATTAATGAATGATGTTTGGAAATCTCATAAAGAAATCCAACAGAAATTTTTGTAACGATCAAAAGAAAAGGTAAGCCATTAAGAAAAATGAATGCCACTAGCTAGAAGATTAAACAATTTTCAAATTCTAGTGAAGTTACTACAATGAAAGAAAAATACATGAAGACACCTATTAATCCAATGTTTCCTGTCAATGCCAACCGACGTAGGATATTTACAACCACCAAAATTACCATTTTCATGAATTCCTCTTGTTTTTAACAATATATATAGATAGATTGATAATCAAAATTTCAGAACATTATTGTGACTACTTTAGTACAACCAAACAATGGAAAAATAATTCTTTAAAAAATATTTTCACAGGAAAAACTTTTCTAGTTTCCAGATATAAGATATTTCCGAAAATATCAGCTTGAAATATTTTCTTGCCTGATAATGATGCTAAGTGCACCTAGAGGAGTGACTAGAATAGCTGGCGCAAACGCATAAGCTGCAAAGTTAGCAATTTCCCCCACAATCACTGCCATAATGACAATTATCCACATTAGAATGCACAAAAAGTTTAAATAGGCCTGATACTGGGAGGCTTAAAATTTATGAGTTACATATTCAAAAAAAGAAAGAAAAACAAAACTGATAAGAGAAAGCATTATATAGGAATTGCAAAACTGAGCTGCACCAGTACTCAACAAATTAGACTCTGCCGTAGTGGTGTAAAAGATCAATTTGTTCAAATTAAATTACTCAAATTTATTCGAGTCATGTCAAATCAACCTGATTAATTACTCAAATTTATTTGTCATGTCAAATCAACCTGATTCAAGTTAGAAAGCAATTAGGAAGAAGAAGAGGCTTAAATGTTTTTGTGTTTTAATCAGAATATCTAACAGTATTTAGTTTGAATTATTCCTTTTTTTTTTTATTCTCTCAAAATGGGTACTCTCCATCCATTATTTTGCAGTTTTCAGTCCAAACTTCTAGAAATATTCACGCAGCAATAGAGAAATGGGAAATATAACAGTATGTTATAAAAGCAAAGGGCATGAGATAAGTAATGTAAAAAAGTATATTAGCAAGACATGAAAATAGCCCCTGAATCTTCAAACTGTGAAATGCCAGATTAGCGACTAACAAGGCACGCAACCCATAAGTATACAACCCTACCCTCTAATGGAGTATGAGGGAGAACGGCGAACAGGAGCAGTGACATGCTTGTAAGAGCATAAAAAGACTAAACACTGCCTTTAATGCATCAAATTAAATACTGCATGGAATCTAGACCAAATTGAAACAATTGTGAGCATTTCTAGTTGAGTTCCTTAGGTTCTTCTTGCCTGTATGACATAAATAGATCTACCTAAGTGCCCCTCAAGTTTCCAAAAGATTCTTAGTGTTCCGGACACAAGCAGAAAATAAAGTTTCCAGAATGTTCTGGTCTCTAATCTTTGCACGGCACAAGAAAGTTAGCATGCAAAAATTTCTGTGCTTCATAGAAATAGAAGCTGTATTCAGAAAGTACATCTAATTCTAATATCAAAACACAATGAACAGGCTTCACAAACTAAATAAATTGATGAATGTCAAATAACTGATCACTCAGCACACAACCCCGGGCTGCTAGGGGAAAGGACAAAACAAAACATGAAAACAAACATCATCCCTTTCTTAAGGAGATAGGGTTCTAGGGAACACACGAGATTATGTAGAAAAAAGAAAAGGCTAACGATGAGTTGCATTCCTTTGAGACAGCAAGATCAGAGCATCTATAAAGTGTGTGCTTCTCACACTTACAACCTAGCTAAAATGAAGATGATCCAAACAAGAAAAGAAAAATATTTCTAAGATGAGAAAAAAAGTAAAACAATCGAAGCAAAAAAGAAAGAAAAAGCATGCATCTAATATAGAGTGCAAGAGTAAAAGATGGGAGCTTAGGTTATCTAATAGAGAGAAGTACCGAAAAGCCAAGCAACTATTAAGTTTTCAGGAGCCAAATGCGTGCTAGTCAAACACCATGTACATATGAGGATCCAGCACATGTTTCATTTTTTTATTTAAATCTTAAATTTTCAATGTTTGATCAATTTGCTGTGGGACAGGATAAGTCTAAGACATGATGAATGACAATATGAAATTGAAGGGATACCAAAAAGAAAAAAAAGAACCTACTTGTAATCATGCCAATCCACCAAAGTGGCTCATAGAGATAGGAATAACCTCCAGCACCTGCATCCAAATCAATAAACTTTTGGAAAATTAGAGCAACATCAATTTATTATCAAAATCATATAAGTAATTGCATTATCAAGAGATGACAGTTCAAAATAAAACTTAAATGTATAAGATATTTAAAATACAGTAAACAATATAATTCCGTACTCAAATACTAGAAATGGGAACTCCCAACAGACAGGAAAACCCATCTCAAATTACAATAACACACCAAACTTAGATATTCACATTTATGATTTATCAGAAGAAAAAAACTGATAAATAAAAATATAATCTACGAAGTTAAGGAA
The DNA here is from genome assembly GCA_949640765.1 of Croton laevigatus. Taxonomy (NCBI): domain Eukaryota; kingdom Viridiplantae; phylum Streptophyta; class Magnoliopsida; order Malpighiales; family Euphorbiaceae; genus Croton; species Croton laevigatus. The sequence continues at coordinate 12,474 of CATIWJ010219234.1, read as the reverse complement.
TAAAATGACAATTGAAAGAAAATGCCCCAAGCCAACCACTAAAATTGAAGACATTTCACGGCCAAAAACAAATCCAAATGGCAAATTGTGATAAAAGTACCATTTTACCTGCCCTAAGACCAGAGGAACCAGCTTTCTTCAAGCCTTTTTTCTTGACAATAAAACTTGCACCAATAAAGAAACTAGAAGATAACGCCAATACGAGCCCTTTTATGTTATCAGAAGACATTCCCTTATATGAGTCGGCCATAGCTCTAACTTCAAAGGACTTCTCAGTCTCCGACCTCCGCCGCACTGAAACCGATAATATTTCACCTGAAAAGGCACTCTATCCATTCCATAATCATCTATGTTATCACTTTCTTTCTATACTTTGCGTAATTTGCAACATCACCAAGTGATGCAAGTATTGAATGTGAGTATCAACTCCAATGAAAATACAAGAGCGAGGGAGATCTAGCACAGAGGGACCAGAAAAATTGAGAATTGTTCATGGAAAAAAGGAAAATCGAGGGATTTTGACTTGATTGTCAAGAAGAGATAGATTGTTCGTTCAAATCATCAGACTTGTATTCTTTTCATATTTTATTTTATTTTTCGTATTTATGGATTACTACGACGAAAAACTGTTCTAATTACCGCGAACCAGTGATGTTCATCCGAAACCGACCCGGACCAATCCGAGCCATTGGCTTCGGCCCTGTTTAAGAGAGTAACGATAATGGGCTTAAAACTAAACTCGGCACTTTTTTCTTGTACCAGTGTCAGGCCCAAAAGAGATTTTGTTGTTGGCAAACATGGAGGATACCGGTGACTGCCTCTCGCTCTCTGCCCTGCGTCTCTAAGCTTCTCGTTTTCATATATACTTGTGTGCAGACGACGAGTGAAACTGTTGAAATGGAAGACATAGAAGATTTGCTGATTGGTAGCGGAAGCGTGGGTACTCCTCCTGGATATCGGTTGCCACTAAACACTGTTGGAGCTAATCCCAGGAAGAATAAGAATAAACCAAACTCCAATGCCACTTTGCTTTCTCAAACCCCTTTCAATTCCAAAATTCCTGGCACTCAGGTCCTTCTCTATTCTTACCCCTTACAGACTTCCTTTTCATTTTTTTTTAGGTTAACTGTACGTGATTAACTTGTTTTATTGCAGACCGTTTATATCAAAACTTTTGGATGCTCACATAATCAGGTAAGTTCTTCCATTTCTTTCTGTTTTTTTAGTATGCAAACTTATGTTTTGTGGTTTCTAATTCAGGTAATTGTTTATAAACCTGATGTTTCATTTTTAGCCATTGTCTGTTTTTGTATACATCATGGTCAGCCAATTTAAGGAGATTCTTAATCAGAGATTTATAGCGACTGTCTGTCTGAACTTACTTTTGTTATTGAATAACGGTTGTACTTGCAAATTGTGTAGAGTGACAGTGAATATATGGCTGGTCAGCTTTCTTCATTTGGTTATGCATTAACTGATACTCCTGAAGATGCAGATCTGTGGCTGATCAACACGTGAGTAGCATTCCTTTTTTTTTATTTTTAATTTTGTGAAGACTGTTATTTATGCTTTGAATTTGATACTAAGGCATCTTCATGTGCCAGAGAAACTAGTCATTGTTTTATCACGTCAATTGTAGTGGCTGGTTATTATTTTTGATATTTCTCTATTTCATCCATTTCAAATATCAGTTTGTTTCAAATGAAAAATCATTTTGCCTAAGATTGATAGTTAAGTTGCTTTTTTAAGGTCTCCTGATGGATATATCCCTTTGGAGTTTCTACATTAGATCAGGGTCATTGTTATCATAGCAAATAGCATTTCTATATCCCATAAAAGTAGGATGTAAGTTGGAAGTAATTATCCCATCTCCACATTTGGGAAATAGGTATGTATAAAATTACTAACAACATGGTGTTGAGCTTTTGCTCCTCATGATTAGTTCTGCTCCATGTTGTATGGAAGCCTCAAACAAAATGGAACCCAGGACTGTGATTATGTGAAGTTGTGATTCTGCTTCATGTTAAGGTGATGTCTGATGAGTTGCAGATACACATTATCACAAGCTTTGATGATGAAATCATTAAAAAATAGGGGAGATTGTCATGCAATTGACATTGAAAAAATATGCTAAGTTGGTCTTTAATGTGAGTTCCTAAGAAGTATTTGAATCTGCATACCTGTACTAAACATGATTTTGGGCTACTCAGCCTCACGCCTTATGATCTTCCAAGGCCCTTCAAGGCTTTTTGTCTTCCGTGATACACTTGAAATAAATGTAACTTTTTGTTTGAAGTTTTAACACAGATTGCTAATTTTACTATATTGATGAATCACCTCTCTGATGCAGATGCACTGTAAAATCTCCAAGTCAGTCTGCCATGGACACTCTCTTAGTGAAGGGTAAAAATGCAAAAAAGCCTCTTGTGGTTGCTGGTTGTGTTCCTCAAGGTAGTCGAAATTTGAAAGAACTAGATGGGGTCAGTATAGTTGGAGTCCAGCAAATAGATCGTGTTGTTGAGGTTGTAGAAGAAACTTTAAAAGGTCATGAGGTGCGGCTTTTAAACCGAAAGAGATTGCCAGCACTTGACCTCCCAAAGGTGCAAACTGAAAATATAGATTTATGCTGTGCATACATTAACATTTCATATGTCCACTAGGGCTATCGAAGCACATCATTTACTCTTTGTATCTGCTATATGAGAAAAGACACAAAATCTGGTATTTCTTGGTTAATTTGAATCAGCAGCTATTTTAGGGAAAATGAGATATAGAGCTCAACTTATTCTTTTCATATCATGTATTTAGCTTGAATTTTCTACAGGTTCGGAAGAACAAATTTGTTGAGATTCTTCCAATTAATGTTGGTTGTTTGGGGGCTTGCACTTATTGCAAGACAAAACATGCCCGTGGTCATCTAGGAAGCTACACTGTTGACAGCCTTGTAAGTTTGTGATGAAAATGGCTGACAATATTGCTACTCGGTTTTGTTATTAAAATTTTAACTCTGCAGGTAGGGCGTTTAAGAACAGTTATAGCTGATGGGGTGAAAGAAATATGGTTGAGCAGTGAAGACACTGGAGCATATGGTAATTTATTGAGATTAATACCTTTCATTTGTAGTAAGTGTGCTTTGCTGATTTTAAATTCCTTAATCTGAAGAATTCTTGTTTCTGAAGTTTTCTGAGGAGATCTATTGCTTGCCAGTATGAATTTTACCCGTTACCCACTTGCATGTATGAAAAATTGAAAGTTAATGTGTGATTAAATGATGCATTAGCAATTGAATATTAATGATGCTCATAAACTTATAAGACTGAATTATCCATTTCCTAACACAATGGAAAATCGATAATGATATTAAAATCACCATGTTATTACCATCCTATGTGGAAAGGTATTAATATTTTGGCAGAAGGATCTTCTTCGAGAATTGATAAAAATAGCTTCAGGTGATGTTTTTAAGAGTTCTTTGTTTTCATATATTCAAGTTATTGAACAGTTGGTTGTCTGGAAATCTTGCAGGTCGTGACATTGGGGTTAATCTACCAATTTTATTGAATGCTATTGTTGCTGAGCTACCTTCTGATGCGAGCACAATGCTTCGAATTGGGATGACAAATCCTCCTTTTATTCTTGAGCACTTGAAAGAGATAGCAGAAGTTTTGCGTCACCCATGTGTGTATTCTTTTCTTCATGTGCCAGTGCAATCTGGAAGTGATCAAATTTTGCGTGTAAGTTCATATGCTTTTGTAAAGTTGGCTTTTCTCAAATCTCCAGTTCCCTCCCTAAAAAATGTGCTTTAACTTTACTTAATATAGCTGCTCGAAAAAACTTATCATTGCTGTAGTAAGCATATGAATGATCTTCTCTCTCTCTCTCTCTCTCTCAGGCAATGAATCGAGAGTACACCGTGAGTGAATTCAGGACAGTAGCAGATACACTGATTGAACTAGTTCCAGGAATGCAAATTGCTACTGATATAATTTGCGGATTCCCAGGTCATTGTGCATACTTAATCCCGATTCATGGTCCATATATCTTTCTTATTCCGCTTCAAATTACTCATAGCAAACTTATGCATGAATATGATGTAGGAGTCTGTTGCCTTGTTGGTGCTAATGCCTTTGAAGGGTTCCATGTGTTCTTGATGCAAAATCCTTATATGTTCTTGATGGTCCATATATCTTTCTTACCCATCAACTTTATTCTTGTGAGCATAAAGTGCTCCTCCCCTCTTTAAGAAAATAAGGAGCAGTTAAAAAGTTCAATTCTATTAGGCTATTTAATCATGTTTGATTGATGGGTAGTTTTATTGTTTAATTTGTTGTAACTGATATGAACATTAGCTTAAAGAACCTAGCAACTAATAAAAACTGCAAGCACTTCATGTGTTGAAACTTTTTCATGGAAATAGTTCTTGAGGATATGATACAAATCTTTTTTGTTTCTCAGGTGAAACAGATGGGGATTTTGCCCAAACTGTCAGCCTAATTGATGACTACAAGTTTTCTCAAGTTCATATTTCACAGTTCTATCCTAGACCAGGTATGATGATGAAAACTTTGAGCTGCACCCATATATTTATAACATTAGGTTTTTCATTTTTTTTAATCCACTATCTTATCTCTGGTGTTAGATAACAGCCTTTTTGTGATGCATCCCCCATGTCATAACCTGATTTTAGCTTAGCATTTGATTCACTGGTACTTTATATGTGGTTACCAATTAGTGGAAATGGTTTATCGAAGGGGAAACTTGATATCAAGTTTGTGCTGAAAGTTTATAATGCGTTGAATGACTGTTACCAACCTAGTGCGCGGTTTCATAAATTTCTTTTTCTTTGTTCGTGTATTGTCTTCTTTCTGAATCTAGGGACTCCTGCAGCAAGGATGAAAAAGGTTCCAAGTAATGTGGTTAAGAAACGAAGCCGTGAATTGACTTCTGTCTTTGAAGCCTTCACTCCATATGATGGAATGGAGGGTAGAGTGGAAAGAATATGGATAAATGACGTAGCCACTGATGGAATTCATTTGGTTAGTCTATACACTATCTAAATCAAAATTCTTTGCTGCTTTAAGATTAGCTTTGTCCTGTGGTTCTGGGGCTACTCTTTAGGTTTCAGTTTGGTTTCCAGTACCATAATAGCTATCTGTACCTTTTTTGTTTTGTGTGGTTGGACCTTTATGGTATGTTTTTACATTTGACATCCGTGTCTATTTCTCTGTTGGCTCAACCATGGACATGGGATGTGAGAAAAAAAGTTACCAATTTGACAGCCCAACTGTTATTGAAATCCCTCAAACTCTCCACCACCCCTCTCCCCCCCGCGTTATTTTAAACAAGTTTCTTTTTTCAGTTGTGAAAATTTCATTAGTAATTAGAAGCAATTGAATAAATGAAATGAAGTGATTCTACATTTCACTGCCATTTCTATAGGAAATAAAATACACATTGTAGTCTCCAACTATATGATATTCTCTTACTTAGTGCTTTTTTAGCATATTTATTATCATTTTATGAATTTTAGACGATCCCAACCTGCTTGGGATTAAGGCTTATTATTGTTGTTCTTGTTGGATTTGATGTATGCTGCAATTATACCTTATTGACTTGACTCATTTCATATCATGTATAAAGGTTAAAATGGCATAGTTGAAATGTGATGCGTTCTCAGAATTGTGAAAACATTGGCTTGGTTCTCAGAATTGTGATGCGCTCTTTTGTGGATAAGAATGTTGGTTTTCAACTAAATGTAGAGCTTTTCCGATAAAGGATGTTTTTGTCCAGTCACATCTTCGTTTCGATATTTTTATTACAATTACTTTTACTTATGGTTTTCAGTTGTGTTGGTACAAGTTATCTGTATACTAATACATCAGAGCATTACGGAGAAGCTATTTTATATTTATTAACAGTTTTATCTGTCCTTTAATCTCAAGGTTGGCCATACGAAGGCATATGTACAGGTGCTTGTAGCTGCTCCACAAAGCATGCTGGGTACTTCAGCTATCGTTAAGATAACATCTGTTGGAAGGTGGTCTGTTTTCGGAGAAGTAATTGAGACTCTCAACCAAACGGGTCAGAAAACATGTTCTGATAAGAAGTTGCCTGGTGAGAACAAATGTTCTCCTTGCTTCGACCCGTGTGAGACTTGCTCGTGTTCTCAAGAGCCAGAGTCTTGTGCTTGTGGACCAGCGAGCTGTGGTGGTCTAAAAGCTTTCGAAGAAAGAGTAGCGCCAGAGAATAATATTCTGCTGGAGAATAAAAATAAAACAAATCTGATTGGATGGTTATTACGGAAACGGAAAAATCAAATGCACAAAAAGGTGGAAGATGACATGAAAAAACAGCAATGGACCACAGGAACATTGAGCAATCGGAGTGCTGTTGATAGGGCTCTCATAGGAGTGCTTATCAGCGCATTGACAATCACAGCCATACTGATAGTTTTTGGTTATAGGACTATTTCATCCGAGTAAACTGTGTCGCTTGAATTGTCCATTTTTGAAAGGGACACCAAAATTGAAGAACATGCGAGCAAATTGTGGTAGAATTAATTTTGAATTTGTATTTTCCTAAGTATTTTTAGATGTTCTGATTGTGCTTTTGGAGGTTGAGTAATCATAAAATGAACTCTTTCTTTCTGTTTTTCTGTGATGTTACTTTTTTGTCTCAATGCAATACCTTGTAATACCTTGGATACTCTAGCTACACTGTCTTAACATTATTCGTATACACAACATGCATACATATAGTTGATTCCTCAAATATTACAGAATATAGAATAAAGAACAAAAAAGAATTGGGGATGTCTCCCATACAAGAGATTCAGAAAAGGTTGGATGTGCATATCTACTCCAGCAAAGGTTAGATTCTTTTGCAGGATAGGCATTTTGTTGCTTTCTTTTTCTATCTTCTGCTGCAATGACATCACTGATATAGATACTATTTATTTCCTTACCCTTGGCAATAATTAAGCAAATGAATGGTCTTATTCACAAAGATTGCATATCAAAATCATAACAGCATATCTGACTTGGATGGTAATCTCTTGAAGAAATTGACAGGCACTGAAGGCATCTTGCTCCTGAACCGAGGATGTCGCAGCATATAGAGTCCAACCAGTACAGCTACAACCTGGAATGGAGTAATGTAAATGAACACAGCCCAGATCAGTGAAAAGATAATGAAGATAGCAGTAGCTCTGGGATCTCGCCAACTGAGTATCGCTTGAGCCCGTTCCCCTTGGCTTGCTAAATCCCCCACAACGGTCTGAACTCTGCCCGCAACACTTCTGAGCCTATCATATCTGAACCTCACAATATCAGGTGGTCGAGAAGTTGGAAATGTGTCGAATTCTTCATCAAGCTCGTCTGGGCGTGCATTGTCAGCTTGAGAAAGCCGTGCGTCCATATGAGGAGGATGTCTTGGCCTGAACCTATAGTTCCAAAGACCAATTACAAAAAGGTAGAGAAAGATGGTTGGAAGTATCAACTCTGGATAGCAAACCAGAATCAAGAACACCACATGCACAAGGCAAGTTGTTGCTGGGTTTCTCCATGTGCATATATCATTGAACCATTTACAAACTGCTGCAACACCAGAAAGAAGAGACATTATCCTGCCAAAATTTGCTTTGCTTCTTCTGAAACTCCACATATGATAATCCACGTCCAACATATACTCCACAGTTTCACGCCTGAGCGGTGGTTCTGCTCTTCCTAGTCTTGCCGACACTATCTGCATTGCTTGGTGGCGCAGCCAATCAATGTGCCTAACAGAAATTGGCTGGATATAGTGCATTTTCGGAAGCAACGGTTTTCCATATTGAGTCACCATATTAACCCAAGCTGTGCAAGTAAACCTTAATGCCAAATGAAGCTCTCCGTTCTTCTTTAAACCAGAAGGTTGAAGAACTAGCAGAGGGTAGTAATGAGTATATATTCGATCAGTTTCCAAAGTGGAAAGGCGAATTCTCACCTTCCCGATCCTCTGATCCCTTGCATCTTCTTTACTTCCATTAACATGGCAATTGTCAAAGACACCAATAGTGATTACAGTACAAGGATCAAAAACCTCCCAAGTATACTGCTCATTCCAACGAGGATTCAAATTATCAAGTAATGTTCTTGTTCGAACCCATTTATTACCATACTTGGCAACACAATAAGAATCCGTAGTCCTACCATCTCTGCTCTTCATAGGCAACAATTGTTTTGCACCCAAAATCCCAAGTTCAAGAATCCCAATTTTTTCTTTTCTCAGGAACTTAGATGAAGGCTGCAAATCACTGCTAAAATGAGTGGACTCATCAAGAACATGATACCCCACGTCTAAACAAAGACAAAGCAAAATCTTGCTTGAAAACTTGTCTTTCTTCTTCTCTTTTTCCTCGTCTGCTGCTAATGAAGGCTTCATGAGACTAAACCAGCGAGGATCTGGTAATTTCACAGTATCTTTTCTCGCCGGAGCATCTCTAACAGGAACAATAACTCTTCCCATTATCTCATCTTTCCCAGGTCCAACTCTATCTTCAACAGTCACAACTATGTAATCTTCAAAAGGCTCTGAAGCTACAAAAATCAGCTCTTCGGTCCAAACCGGGTTAATACTTCTTGCAGGTTTAGTAATTCTTACTTGATTTCCAAGTTGAACTTTGACATACAAATCAGGAGCTTTACTCTTATCAGAAGGGAAGATATCTTGGCCTTCCAAAACATGAACTCTAAGGTAATACAGTTTGGGTGAAAAGTATACCTTTGATCTTGTATTAGCAAGATTGACATGACCAATATCATGAGCATCACTATGCCAAGCTTCAGGAAATGACTCATCAGCTTGTGTTCCCATCCAAACTGCAAGCATAATCTCTCCTCTATTACTTTTAACACCTTTCTTATCCTCTAATCTGTACCATTGTGGAGCTAAGGGGCTATCAGGAGGAACTCTATGAGGAACTTCTGTAAGATCGAAAACAATTTTACCCACAAAATCATCTTTCACAAGATCTTTATCTTTCACAGTAACTTCAAGAAGATTAGCTTGAATTCTATCTTTTGAGAAAGCAAAAATTTGATTCCAAACTGGGTTTTGATTCTTCTCCAGATGTTTAGTTAATCCTTTGTAATTCCCTAATTTCACTTCCACATATGGGTCAAGACTTCCTGAAACATCCATTACTGGAAGATCTCTGGCTTTTACTACACTCACATACAAATAATGCATTTTCTCTACCAAGTCGTATGTACTCGCCGTTTTATCTCCGCTCCTGTATCTCATCCGCGCAGCCACCGGCGGCCGTGTCTCCACCAGTGCGTATTCCGGATTCTGCGGTGGCGCTTGCATATGCATTACGGTTGGTGCTCCAGCTTTAGCATAATCCGTTCTTGTTTCTACTGAAGGGGCTTTTTCTCTCATAACATAACTTTCAAAACCAAACCCAGAAGTCATCGGAGGCGGAGCAGCTGCCGGAGCTGGAGCTGGAGCTGGAGCTGGAGCTGGAGTAGGAGGAGGACCACCAGTTCCTATTGAGTGAAAAGTCCTCACTTCTTCCTTCTTTTTCTTGCTTCTCGTGAACTCAGCTGCAGCAGCCGCCATGAAATCTTCTCCAAGCTTATTACCACCTTTGGGTTCATGACGAGGCGTGTCAGTGTCGTTTTCATGATTGCTAGTGTCTTTTGTCGGTGGTTGTGGTGGTGGTGCAGGAGCAGCAAAGTAACCACCATCATCAACGACTGCATAAATCTTGAGAGCCACATCGCCTTTAATATTGCCAAAAAGGCCACGTTTTTCAAGAGGGCAACGGAGAACAGTTGCCTCAGACTCGGATAGAGGAATAGAGACGCCGGAAATTCTAACACGGCCAAGAAAGTTCTTGTCATGGCAGTTAGAATGAGCGGCTTCGCCTTCTCCTCTCTTTTCATGGTAAAGACGAACTTCAACAGTCTTGTTAGGAAGATCTCTTGGGTTTTTTACATTAAATACAAGCTTTTCATTCCAGTAAGGGTTAAGGTCTCTGGATTTAGTTTGAGTTCGTTGTCTTTGTTCATCAAAATCTACTTGCACAAAAGGATTTGCAGAGCCTTGACCATCTTTTGGCATAAGGTCACTTGCATCAAGAACTTCTACTACCAGCTTGGTCATGCTGGCGGTGGTGGAGAAGGGGAGGAGTCTTTATTATTGGAAGGTAAAAAAGAAAATGAAAATATGAAGTGGTGGTGGTGGGTAGTGAAAGGAGTAGGATTGAAGAAGAGGACAGAAAATGAAGTGAAGGTGGAAGGTGAGGTGATACTGGAGTAAGAAGACAGAAACAAATGCAAATGTTGGAGAGAGAGAAAGTATAAAGGTTAAAGAGGTGGCCCCCCAGACGGAGATTTCTGATGGCTACCCTTCTCTCTACTATATCTCCTATTTCATTTTTATACTTCAAGCTTTTGAATTATTTTAGTTTTATAGTATTTTAAATTTCTGTATTATGTCAATTTTGTACTTTAAACAAAAAAATTATACTTTTTAAATGAATTGATTATTTTTTTCTTAATATTTATTTAAAATTTTATTTTTTAATAATAATAAAATACAACATCCTAATTCGATTAATAAAAGATACCGATACAAAACACGAAGTTCAAATGACACTATCCACATAAAAATATATAAAAACTTTAATAAAAAAATTATACTAAAACGATAGATAATATATACTGCATTTCTATATTATATATATACAAACTTTTAATTTTGTGAACAATTTTTTATACAAATTAATAACAAGTGAAAAAATAAATGTCTCAATGTTTTACATAAATTTTGAAATTAAATAAATTTCATTTAGCTTAAAAACATATAAAAAATATTTGATAATATTATTTTTTTTAGCGGCAAATTAAATTTGTTGGTTAAGTTATTAGGGTTCAAACTCCTAATTTCAGGTCAATAAAATAGATATATCACTCTATTCATTTGAGCTAGAGGTCATTTGCTATTTAACAGTATTATTATAAGTTATCCAAATACAAAATTTAATTTTTAATTAATAAAAATTTACTAAATTACAATAATAATAATAAAAATACAGTAGCAATTAGTTAGTATGATTTTTTTTTATAAGTCATGCCATCCTAACTTCGTGCCTTGTATCAGCACTCTTTAAAAATCAGGTCGGGATGTTAATTATTATTATTATTAAAAAATAAAATTTTATATAAATATTAATTATTAAATAGGTTAGCCTAAAATTAATTAAGTCAGTCTAGTACATAAATTTAAAATATAAAACTAAATTAATACAGAGATTTAAAATATAAAATATGATATTACATATAAATAATACGTGCTTTCCATTAATATGCATTATCAAAACCATTGAATTATTGACGAAATGTACTCGTGTATAATATTTTAATAATAAATAGACTTAAACTACCATTAGTACGCCTAAAGTAAAAAATCATCATATATTGGCTGTTTGTATCGCGACAGAGAGGCTACTTACATTATAATACTCTTTAAATTTCGGTAAAGTTAAGAGGTATACACGTACTAGGTACCAAGCTGCAAAGCTAATAAAGATTTGTTGGGGTAAATATAAGAACACTCCATTTTGAGTTTGCTCATGAACCAGCCAAAACTCAAATGTATTAGTCGCTGAAGGAAAAATATTGTTGATTCAAATATGGGGATTCTGAATCGAAGAGTATTGTTGGAGAGCAATCATAATTTCTAAGAGATTAATATCACTTCAAATACTTAGAACCGTCAAATTTAACAGATCTACTAAAATTAATTTCATGACTATACATTTATTTTTTTACCTTTAGTTAGTTACCCCCAAGAGAGTTTGAACCTAGGACCTTTGGTCTTTGGTTATATTACCTCACCACCAGACCAACCCTCTTAGATTTCATGACTGTACATAGACAATATATAATTTGATTTTAAAATAAAAAATGAAAGTGGGCGCCCCACCAAGAATTACCTTTTTCAATTGATAAATTAAATTTTAATTAAATTATTAAATTAATATTCATTTAAAACACCACACCAATAAGATTTGAATGATAACTACTGTAACACCCGTAAACTTAGTTCGCGGAATAACGAGTGTAACATCCTAGAAATAATAATTCTTGATTAACCCAAATAAGAAAAAGGATCAAATTGTAAAATGAAAAATAAATTGTATTAAATTTTAATAATGTAATATTTTAATTAAATGTTAGAAAATAATTAGATTGAATATTTTAAGTATAAATTTGAAATATTTTACAAATTGGTAAATTTTTACCATATGGGGTAAAATGCGGTAAAACGGTAAATTTAAATAGCAAAATATTAAACCAAGCATAAATATGATAAAAATGAAGTAAACCCTAAATAAACCTTTAGGCAATTGTAAACTCTTGTAAACAAAGATACACCTATTAAATATAATTTGAAAATTAAGTAAAAATAAGTAAAATCAAATAAATT